>PVKS010006588.1:0-77597 GCA_004027875.1 Aplodontia rufa | reverse complement strand
TTCCCAAAAGAGCTAGAATCGACTTACTATACAGATACAGCTTCATCAATGTTTATAGCAGCTCAGTTTACTATAGTTAAATTATGGAACCAACCCAGATGCCCCTCATTTGATGAATGGATCCAAAACTGTGGTACATATATACAATGGAGAACTACTCGGCCTTTAGAAAAAATATTATTATGGCATTTGCAGCCAAATGGATGGAGATGGAAAAACATTTGCTAAATGAACTATCCCAAACTCAGAGAATCAAGGCCCGAATGTTTTCTCTCATTTGTAGAAGCTAGAATATAAGCGGAAACAGTATGATGGATGGCTAACCTAACAATCACCTTAACATGTATGAATTCTTACATGATCATGGGAAACTGTTCTTAGGTTCCTGGGGGATGTAGGGATGGAGGTAGGGAGGGGGGAAGGGAATAGGAAGGACATCAAGGAGACCAGAGGGAGGTAGTATGGGGAAATCTAATCCGAGGGGAACCTCCGACTTCCATGAGAAGTCCAATTAAATTGGGGCTTAAGTAGAGTGAAACATGGAACCATGGGGAACCCAAAGTGGGGAAACCATGGTCTGGCACCAGTATTGGCTTGTTTGATGAGGAACCCCTCCTAGTTGTAAGACCATGTTTATTGAATAAAAATAAAAAATTAAAAAAAATGACTTCCTTGTTCTCTTAAATTGCAGGGCAAAGGTAAGTGGGTACTTACCTTAGAACTTACCTTTTTACCTTCGGGAAAGCACATTCTTAAGGAAAGAAACTAGCAGAGAGTGGGCAGTAAGTCATGTTGCAAGGGACTCTTTGGAACCAGCAGCAACCATAGGTCACAATCAAGAACTACTTAAGACACAGCTATGTACCAAACTAAACCTGGTCCCTCAGCTTGGTGGGAAATGAGAATACCTGCTACTAATAGGAATTGGACTTCAGTGAGATGATCCTGTTTGTGAGATTTCTGCTGCAATTCAACTCAGTATTCAAGTTTAGTATTGAAAACTTGAGCTTAGGGGTTTATGAGTCACCTGCTAAAAACATAAGAGACATTCCAAAAGTGCTACTTCTCATAGGGCTTTCTGGAGAACAACTGAATGGCAAGGACTTTGCAGCTTTTCAGACTCAACTTTCACTCTTCTTCTGTCCTGTGGCCCCCAGCTCACCTAATCTTTTGGTGTGGGAGTGTTCAAATGTCCACTTAGAAAACTCTAGGGCTCATTTTTCCATTCCATGTGAGAATAAAGGATTTTGTTTTTTACCTCCCAAAAGCTGTTTTTTAATTTTCTTTCTTTCATGCCTTTGTCCCAGAGCATGCTCTCCTTTTCAACAGGATTAAATCTCTGTGCTCTGGTAATGACCTACAACAAAGTTGTTTCTCATTGTCTGGTTATGAGAGCACACAGAAAAAAAATCCAAAAGTGCATTCCAGATTCCATCATAAAAATACTCATCACTGATCCTTGCAAATATTTAAGCTACTAGCTAATCCCATTTTAAAGCCCATTTAGGAGATGAAGAATTGAAGGCACACATGGTGGTAAGGTCCGGGTTCTTTCCAAAGTAGCACCAGGCTTGCACACAGGCAGCCTGCACCCCAAACTCCTACCTTCATCTTCTGTTATGTGGCCCCTAGTTAGGTTCAAAGATTGAAGGAGCATCTCAACCTTACAGGACATCCTCTGTTCCCTCAGGACTCTGCAGCTGGGACTCTCCAGAGAGGAAGGAACTTGGGCTGTCTGTTTGGGGTAACACCTATTTCCCTCCTGGCCATCTCTCTTAGGAGATCTGGAATTATTTTGTCCTGTCACCTTAAGTTCAGCCTCTTTCTGTCCCTAGAGTCCCTTGGGCGAGATGCTCCCATCTTTGGGCTTGGTGTCCTCTTCTCCACCTGAGAAGCTCTGAACACAAACAGGAGCACAGGTCTCCACCTGACATCCCCAGTCCACTTCTGCCTCCTGGGAGCGCTGGCAGGTTGAAACTGCCCCTTCTCCAGGGAGGCTAGTAGGAACCAAATGGAGTTTCTTTCTTTCTTGATTTCCTTGGGTTTTAATTTGAAGAAAAAGACGGAGAACTGCAGGGGACCAAGTCATCTTTCCAGGGCTCCATCAACAGCCCTCGCCTCCTGCGGCTGTTCTGATTAATGGCTGCGCCTCCCACCGAGCCCCTGTAATAGGTGTCAGGAAGGTGTTTACTCAAAGTTTTACACCCAATTGTCCTGAAGGTCAAAACAATAGGGCGTCTCCCATGCAGGTTAAACATCTTTTTATAAGTACATCCTCTTGATTAGAGCGGACTCCTGTTTTCAGGCCCCCAGCTAAACGCTGTGGTTCTTCCAGGGGGATTCTGCAGATTCCAGGCTAGAACCTGGCTCATCAGGAGCTGCACTCTGCTGGAGGTGGGGACCTTGGGTCCCTGGGACTACTGCCTGTGACCTACAGAGGCCCTTGAGTCCCCCCAGCTTTGGAGCATGTGTCTGCCTGGAAAACCCTGACACATTTTCCTTTATTCTTTCATCTATTTTTCTTTAAAAAACATAAATTTATTTTAACTGATATTAAAAACATAAAAATGTTCACATTGATGGGGCATAATGTGGTGTGTTGATACAGCACTGTGCATTATTTACACCCGGGGAGATATTATCTGTCTCCTTCAACAGTTATCATTTCATTAAGGAGAAAGTTTTCAAAATGGTTTTTCTAGCTCTATGAAATATACAGTATGCAACTGTGATCTAGTTACTGTACAATACTAGTGAGAGATTTTGACATCCTCTGCCGCCTGTTTCTCAGAACGGGTGTCATAGGCTCTGTTTCTATAAAAATTACAACCAGTAGTCTTTAAAAGTGTCAAGGCGAGAGGCTGGAGCGGTGGCTCAGCGGTTATAGCACTTCATGCTCAAGTACAAGGGTTCAAACCTCAGCACCCACCTACACAACTAAGTGTCAGAGCAATGAAAGCCATGTGAAATACTAAATAAAAATTGATTCTCTCTCTCTGTCTTAAAAAAAAAGTGTCAAGGAGATAAAAGATGAAGAAAGACTAAGAAATTTCCAAGCAAGATTGGAGGATATTTAAAAACCAAAACAGTACTATCAAAATCCCTTTCTCCAGGAAGAGAATCATTCAAACTAGAGATGACATAATTCCTTAAAATGAAAATGCCTCTTATTGCCACATTAAATAATAACCATGCACCCCCATGCTGATTTTCTCCTCTTTTTATGATCTTCCTCTTGTTCTTCCCATCAGTTTCCCTACTTTCTGAACAATCCCCAAGAGATAGAGAATAAAATGCCTCCCATTGGAAATATTCTCTCCTGTCTGCTGCCCACAGGTGTCTGGGAGGGGTCTTTTGACCCTATTTCAGAAGAAGAGGAAGCTGAGAAGGTCAAAGTGAATTTGTTGGATGTCAGATGGTCTCAGAATGTTACCTTGTCTTAGTTCACAGCATGCCTGGACCCACCTCCTGTCCTGCACTGTCCTGTTACACCTGGGCCACTTTCTGCAGCTTAGATGTCAACAGAGACCTGAGCACTCACTGGATTCCACTAAGTGTCCTCTTAAGAGCAGCTACTGGGATGGTGTCACTTTTATTCTTTTCAAAAACCCACATGTACATTCTCTTTCTCTTTAAAGGAGGAAAATTGGCTAATTATCTTCATGAGTGCCCATGCCAGCCTACTACCTCTCCAAACCTGGAGTCCAGTATAATGCTTCTACAAACCATTCAATCTGTTAAATCTGACATGGAATATATATTCACAGAGCACATGTCCAGGAAGAAATTCATTCTGCAAGTATTTATTGGCAATTGATCATTTCCTAGAATCTTTGAGATTAAGAAGGATGACTCACAATGAAATAGAAGGAAGAGGAGGTGAATTTTGGAGATATAGCTGCAGGATGAACAGACATCAGCTGGTGGAAGTGAGGGCAAAGGGGAGACAGCCAGGCAAGGTAATAAGCCTTTTGCTTGCATATAACCCTGTAAGCATGACCTGGGTTCTCCTGCTGCCTCATGACATGGATGTATTAGCACGTATCTAGAGATCATGGAGCAATCTTGAAATTGGGCCAGCTGGTACTAATATCTCACCCACCCAGGGATGGAGCTACTGCCTGTGAGAGAATTCTTTAAGGTGTACTCTAGTACCAGGATGTTTATTTTAGGCAGGAGGATAGGAGTTTCAAGCAAAAGAGTGTGATACTGAGTTCTTTGAGAGAATTTGAATATCACCATGAGATGAACCCGTGTGTGTGGTAGGGGTGTGCAGGCAAGAAAGTAGGAAAATGGATCAAGACCTCTGAAATAAATGTTTTGAAAAAGAATCATTGGAACCCTACATAGACATCCTATAAAAGTGGATAACGGGTCAAGATATGTATAAGAACAGAACTCCGAACTTGGAAAGAACACATTGTCTATAGTAATCAGCCCAGGAAGCCACTCTGGCTCTCTGTTAAGTCAGACTTAAAGATAATCAGACCACTGTCTTCAGCTACAATCTCCCAGGTTCAAAGGAAAATCCCACTAATATCATTCCTAAATGACCAGGGCTTGACTAATAATAGATGGAAATGCTATGTAAATACTCGTTCTACCATATTGTGTAGGGAATAATGTTCAGAAAAAGGTGTGTACAGGTTCAGGATAGACCCAGTTGTTTTTGAAATATTCTTGATCTGTGGTGGATTCAACTAACACTCGTGAAACCCACAGATACAGAGGGCCAACTGTATACACTGGGTTTGTACTGGATGTCTGCACTTCTCTTGTATCCTTTCTAGCTTGCAAAATTTGGAGGTTATGGATTTTTTTAAATGCTGAAATTCAAACAAAAATGCTTTCCTGTCTTCTGATGAGATGGTGAGGTCCAAGGCATATTCCCAACCTGAAAGGATTTTTTAAAAAATTACAAGTCAAAATATTAATATATTATATATAATATGTATATTATATATATAATGATGACTCACTTGGTTTTAAATGAGGCATCAAATTTTAAGAAATTATTTTCCAGTACTCACAATTCAAATCTTCCTATCTGCAAACAGGAACATCTCCTTAACACCATTTTGTCAATCAACTGGTGATCATTTCCCCTCTGTGGGATAAAATCATACACCGGTCACTGTATTCCTGAATGGAATACAGAAACTATGGAGTGACCCAGGTAGAGGATTGGCCCTGTTAAATATAATCTTGTGGTCATAGATACCTGGTCTTAATGAACGATGGTTTCCTTATCTGCTAAGTAGACAGACATCTGTCTCCAACCAGCCTCTGAGTCCTCTTCTGCATTTCCAATGAAAGAGTGAATGTGCTAGCTATAAATGCCCACATAATGCAAACTGTTCCACAATGTCAAATTTGAAAAGTGCTATTTAAGTGCCACTTTCTATTATTGTGGCTATTATTATAATTGAAGAGTATAGTTGATTTTAGCAACTAAAGATATAGACGTACAATCTTTTACCACCCCACAAACTCCCTGGGTGTTTCTCTCTAATAGTATACTCCCTTTCCTTTGGAGCTATATATTGATATAATTAACCTTCACCATATTATGTGTTTGGCTTTTAATTCTGGATACACAATGCAGAACTGTTTCATTGTATTTACCACTTTAAATAGGTCCTATTTTATTTGTAAATTAAATAGCATTAGGAGACATGCTACAAGCACACTATGCTTATTACCCTCAGAAACATATTATGTATGACTTAATATGTTTCTACATGCCTTGCTTTAGCTGTGACCTAATGGGTGTAAATATTTCATTAAAAAAAACAGATTGCTAGTAATTAAAATAGGGCTGGGAACTAAAAAATAAATGCTGCTTTGATTAACCTATGAAATCAAATAATTATTTTATATAAGGAGAACTTAACATTATTTTGACAATCATCTGTTGTTCATTACTCACCTCAGAAAATAAACTTAGTAAAATTTTTGTTTCCCAGAATAAATATTTTAATCTTTATTTGCTGCTTTCTATAAACATCAAGTGGCCTACTTACAAGAACTGCGTTTGAAGGCATATACTATCTTTATGTCATAACCATCTTATCTGTAGTCATTAATTCATTCATCATTCAACCACAAATGAGTCCTCTAGGGACCACAGTTTGCCAGGGACATTTAGGGCCCCTGTGGCTGCAACTGACAGCCACTCACCCTGTCCCCATTTCACTCTGCCTGGCAGCCTCACTAGAGAAGCACCCCAGCTGGCTGGATCTTGGCTCTCTCTACCTCCTCACTTCTACAATTTATTATTCCAGACCCTGGGGGAAAGACTTCAATTATGTTCCTTGGTTCCATGTCTGCAAATTCAAGGGAAGGTTCTCATTGGCCCTATTTAACAAAATTACCCATCTCTGAACCAAACAGTTAGGACAGGAGTGAGTCTGATAAATAGATTTTTTTAACAATATGATATGCATTTAATTCTAAATCATAGTTACCCCCACATTTTCCATATCCCAGTCTCTTGATTCTTCTATATTATGCCCCTATAGCAAATATGAATGTGTATATATGTATATGTATACATATACACACATATGTATATACTATATACACACATACATACATACATATATATATATATATATATATATGATTGTGAATTTTCCAGAATTAAATGATTGCATAAATATTATTTGATTTCTCAGGGGAGTGTAAAGATTATGCTACATTGTTGATTGTCTCCTTAGATACCTCCCTATTTTCCCTCCTACCATCCATTCCCCCCTGCCTTTCCCCTCCCCTCTCCCAGCACATGTCTATGGTTCCCCCAGATTATGTGTTTCTGTGCCCTTGGTGGGTCCAATACATGAGTTGGACTACCTGTCAATCAAGCCTGGGTTTAACTTTAGCCTCCACAAATGAGGAAATATATTTGACCCTTGACTCTCTGGGTTTGGCTGACTTTGCTCAGCATGATTTCCTCTATTGCCATCCATTTACCTTCAAAGGCCACAATATTGCTGTTTCCAATAGCTGAGTAGAAATCCCGTGTGTGTGTGTGTGTGTGTGTGTGTGTGCCTGTGTATCAGAGCTTTTGGATCCATTCATCCAGTGAGGGACATCTGGGTTGATTCCATAATTTAGCTATTGTAAATTGAGCTGCTATGAACATTTATTTTGCTGTTATCATTTTAATGTGTCTACTCTAACTACTCTGGAAAAATACCCAGAAGAGGGATAGCTGCTTCATAGGGTGTATCCACCCCTAATTTTTTGAGGAGCCTCCACATTGCTTTCCAGAGAAGCTGTAACAGTCTACAGTTCTACCAACTATGTGCTAGTGCTCCTATCTCCCCACAACCTCTCCAGCATTTGTTACTATTTATATTCTTCATCTTTGCCAGTCTGAGTGGAACGAGGTGAAATCTTAATGTAGTTTTGAGAGCCTGATAAATATTAAGATAGTGGATTTAATTTGATTGTGGAGATAGCAGGTAAGAGAGGACCTGATGGAAAGGACTGCCATCCACAGAGTATCTTGAATGGAATCCAAGTGCTTACTAAAATTTATTTTATTTGGAGTTTCCCTTCATTACATCTATAGGATATTATGCAAAATTCTATGAAGGAAAACAGTTCTATCAGTGTAGTTAGTGCCTACCTGCTATGTGAGTTACAATAGAGTTTTGCTCATCTTAGCCCTATTATCTTTATTTTACAACAAAGTCTGCATCCATGAGTCAAGAGGAAACTGGCTGATTATTGGGCAACAAATCAAACCACAAATTTCTCAGGAGTGAAGACTGTGGCCTGATCAGCACTAAAAAAGAACTTAACAGTTTTATTTCTAGAATATTCGTATTTAATTCACATCCAACATTCCTCCTTCCTTCAGTACTCCAGGGTCTTGTTTCAGGATTAATCCAATTTATTTGTCCAGCTTTCAGTGATTGCTAGAATCAGTTGAAAGCTGTTACCCCATTTCCAGCACTTTTTTTCTGAAATATTTCTCCATTTGCATGTCTCCTCCTAGGTTCCTATCTTTTGATAAGCAATAGCTATCTGACACACTCAATAATCCTAAAATCGGTCCTTATACACTGTTATTCTGCATTATTACTGTGTAAGTCTTCTCAAAGTTTCTAAATTATAAAATGTCATTCAGTACTTTTTTCTCTGAAGTATAAAATACATGCATTTTCCCCACAGAAATCTGATAATAAAGAGGAGTTACTAAAAAGGAAAAAGAAAAGAAAAAGAAAGAAAGCTATTCCATGAAATTTTGATCTATTAACATCAGAAAAGACATGGCATCTGAAATTTTGGTAAATCAGAAACTAGCATGATGTCTCTGTTAGAGATCAAATGACTATCATCAACTGTTACCTTATACAAAATTGAGACTTTTATGGAGCTCATGTAAGTAAAAATATCTCACTCCAAGTAAGCATCTCCCCAAATGGTAAAGGTTGCAAACTCCTTTTAGGGTTAAAAGAGAACTGAGGCTTTGCCCATGCTTATTATAATGGCAGCGGGAGATGCTGTGTGTGTTGGTGGAGAGGGCACTGTGTGGTGATGGACAGGTGCCTGGAGAATCCTATCTTCTTTTCTGAGAGAGAGAGAGGAAAGCTGCTATGAATGTCAGAGAGAAGACCATACAACTAGTCTCAAGCCACAGTTTCCTTTTTTAAGCTCTGCTACCTGGGCATAGAGCACTTTTCTCCATGTACTATGTCCTGTATAGTCCCCTGAGACTGCAGTCCATGCAGCCCTCCCATCTGACAATGGAAGCCTGCTCCACCATCTTCCTGGGCTGTCTCCATGTGGCTCCACTTCCTCTTTTCTATGCAGCCCCTAACCCCAAGCTCCTAGCAGTGTGGTAAACGCGGAGGCCCACAGATGCAAGATCCAGACAATGTCCCTAACCTAACCTAAAATTCACCCGTTTCTTGTCCCATGACATGTTGCAAGTTGTTACTTTTCTCGGGTTTGGATATCGCATCTACAGAATAGAGAGAGAAGCACATAACTGAGAGGGTTAAAATTATACGAGATACTAAAGAAAAATTTCAGAAAATTTAAAAGGATTAAAAGAATGTGTATAAGGTGCCTGTGCTTTTGATTCATTAGTATTAGTGTCTTTATCCATCCATTCAGTCTTTGATTAATTTAATTAATATGTGTACAGTGACAATATTATGTGTCACATGAGGCCCTGACATCCAGGAAGTGACTAATCAAGTACAGACTGGGATTTCCTGGAGCTTTGAACCTTACACAGGATTCTGGCATCATACTCACTGAAACATATACAATCACCAGTTGGGTAGAGTCTAAGAAGGAACATTTTTTTGGTTTAGAAATGAGGTGCCCACCAAAATTCATGTGTGAGATAATGCAGGAAAGGTCAGAGGAGAAATGGCTGGGTTGTAACAGCCTTAACATAATCAGTGCAATGATCCACTGATATGGATTAACTGGGTGGTAGCTGTTGCTAGGTTGGGTGTGGCTGGAAGAGGTGGGTCACTGGGGGTGTGATATGGGAGTTTATATTTTGTCCCTAGTGAGCAGAGCTCTCTCCTTCCTGGTTGACATGTCCTGAGCTTCTCTCCTCCTCCTTGCCCTTCCGCCATGACATTCTAACTTGGGCCCAGAGCTATGGAGTCAGCTGACCGTGGACTTACTGAACCTCTGAACCTCTAAAACCATGAGCCCAAGTAAAAATTTCCTCCTTCACAGTTGTTCTTGTCAGGTCCTTTGGTCACAGCAATGCAAAAGTTGAATAAACAAACATGGTAGTTTCTTCCAATGCCAGTATCACCACTGCCAGGTACAGAGAGCAGAGAACAAGAGCTCATCTCCCAAGAACAGCGGACAGAACCAAGAGAGTCATGAGGGGAAGAGCACCTGGGGAAGAGGGAAGAGCAGGTGTAAAGGCCTGGAACAGGAGTCTGACACAGACTGAGGGGAGGGGCTGTTCGAGTGGGGTCTGGGCTTAAAGATCTGTTGAGGACTTGGTTTTCCTCTTGGGAATAATGAGAGCCATTATGGTTTGCATTTTGAGAGGATCATATGAGCTCCAGTGTGGAAAAGGTTAATAGAGATATAGATGATCACAGTAGTGAGGAGCAGTGGCCGTTTGGTTGCGGTGTTGTGCATAAGGCAGGCTGGTCGCTTGGTCTGGAGGGCTGTTAAGGTGAAAAGCCATAACATAGGAAACATTGACTTCACCTTGTGAAGGATCAGATGAAATCATACCATCAAGAGCAGGGACTTGGCCAGTGTTGACCTCTGTTGCCTGAGACTTGCTCTCCAATCTATACCATGGTGCTGAGCTTCCTCTCTCCTCACAGAAAGATGTCTGACTCCTTCATTCATGAAAAATCGATTTGGCAGAAAACCCTGAGCTGAACAGACACAAAGCTACTCCTTACAGCCTTTCTTTTTCCACTTGCTTCGAATATGTTTCTACAAATATTGCATCCGAGCTTTAGGACCCTGGACTTCAGCAGGGACAGTTGTGGTAAATTGTGTTCATATCATATTGCCCATGCAAATTCTGAATTATTTGAATTCCAAAATACATCTGACTCTGAGGGTTTATGGACCTGTAATAGAAGTGTTAAAATATTAGCATACTGGAGTTTGCAAACTTACTTTCCCAAGAGAGCCAAAATTTTAAACCAGGTTTGTTTAATCCATTGTTCAGACCATTTGTGACCACATTTTACCTCCCTAAATCTTATTTGCCCATTTATCTTTTTATTTAGAAGAAATACATTTATTGGCCAAGAACACTCTCTAATTATGAAACACTGTTAAGAGGGAAGCAAAGGGGGCTGGAGCGGTGGCTCAGTGGTTATGGCACATGCCTGGCATGCGTGAGTACACAAGTTCAAACCCCAGCACCATGTACACAACAATGTCTTGGAGCAGTGAAAGTCAAATGAAAAAAATAAATAAAAATTGATTCTCTCTCTCTCTCTCTCTCTCTCTCTTTTAAAAAAGGAAAACAAAGGAGAATCAAGATTGTGAAGGGGAAAAGAGTTTCACCCCAGTTACAGTATGTTTCTCCTCTCAAAATCCCATAGCAGTTTCCCATTAAAGTACAGCAAACCTGCTCACCTTCTTTTATCACAAACCTCCTTAAAAACCATCTGTTCCACAAAGCATCTCTGTTACAATAACCACACGTTTCTCCAAATTGCTTGCATTGCGTTGTTTTATCGTTGTTCATTGTCTCTTGTGTCCTTGTGTGCATTTATGTTGTAATCCCCCAAAGGAAAACGCTTGCTTTGTTCTGTCTGTTGCGTGGCACACCCACTGCAGAGCTACACCTACACTCATGCCCTGCATAAATAATGCATAAGAATAAAAACACCACTACCTCTGCCTTTTATCATTGAGGGTGAGGGAGCTCTACTTGTCAAATAAGAAGGCAGTCCATAACTCAGTAGGGGAAACTTCAGAAAAAGTGATGATTTATTCAGGGAGGCCTTTCCATTAATTTCAAAGTAATTAGTATTATTTGGAAAGCTATTTGTTGTAGGTACAAAAAGAAGTGTCAATGACTGCCCACATTAAATGACAGTGCACCCAGGAAACAGTTGAGTTGATTGCTGAGGCAGAAATCATGAGAATCAACTCATTAAACTAAAGATAACCCTCACCACCTTTATCATAAGAAAGAGGGAAATGGAGTTTAGTGGAGGGACTGCACAGAGGGGACAACGAGCACTTTTACTCTGTAAATACGCAGTTGAATTTCTGGGCTATCCCCAAATATTGGATACATGATAGCTGTATGGAAAAATTAAAGTTTGTGGAAATTTACAGAGATTCCTTCCTTGCAAGATTGAATTTGTCTGAAATGGAGAGATGTATTATAATTTCAGAGAGAGAATGGGATAGACTACTTGTAATGGTTTGCTGTTTTCATCTTCCACTGTATTTTGCTGCTTATTTGTTTGAAGTTTGAAGGCTGATCAGTTTGATTTTCCTGAAAATCCATCCTCTCATTTCACCATATCTTTATTTAAACCTAATGGATAAAACAATCAGATTGTATTTTAGACATAGGAAAGATTATCATTTACCCATTTTATAAAGGGGGATATAGGAAACTTTTTTTTAAAGAAAGAGGGGATATAAATATATATATAAATATATATATATATATAATATATATATATATATATATAGAGAGAGAGAGAGAGAGAGAAAAGCAATTTTTATTAGGTGCAGCTACAATATTGTGTCTGTCCACAGCTACATATCCACCTCTTTGGACTTAAGTAATAACATTAATCAGTGAAAAAGGAATAATTGATATTGAGAATAACTAGTGATATTAGTTGTATATGAAAAAGTTTCCAGGGCTGGAGCAGTGGCTCAGTGGTTACCCTGCTTGCCTGGCATGCGAGAGTACATCAGTTCAAACTCAGCACCACGTATACAACAAAGTGTCCAAGGAATGAAAGTCACATGAAAAAAATGAATTTGGTTCCAAAGGCATTTCTGTTCATTAAAAACTTGCTTTACAGAACAGAGACACTGCAAACTATAATCAGCATTCTGTCTAAAAATGCCAAGGCTCAGGTGAAAAGTAAATCTTGTATTTTAAAAGCAATCAAGATGAAGTCTTAGGCAAGCACTACATTTCTCTATTGGGTGGAATAATTGAGAAAGCTGGAGTAGTAGCTGGTCTACAGAACCTGTGGAATCAGCACACGATTGTCTTTGCTTGACCAGATGATATCCTTCTAGGACCCTCCAGGGAGGTGGGGAAAAAAAAACACACATCAGGGAACCTGTCTTCACTTTTCCACTTTCCAGGCAGAGGAGGGAGACTACACTGAAAGAAGAAAAAGAGAGAATTTTATATCCAACCAGTGACATGTCAAAGAGTAAACACCAGTACCGAGATTAGCATCTCAGTATTTGTGATTGTACACAAAATGAAAGGAAGGTTGTAGAAATCACAAATGTTTGTTAACTACATATTATGAAGCAGATATTCTTTTACATCATGAAGATGCTCTCATTTTATCCTCCATCTACTTAAAATGAATGACCTTTCTGTTTGAGTCCACCCAGAAGGCATTCCTGTTGAGGCCTGTTGAGTTTAGCTGAAGATGCTCAGGACACAATTGGTAGGACCCCCATTCAGAGCAGCCCCTGCTCAGGACCAATCAGGATGGTTCCCTGCCTGGAGCAGTACCAGCTACCTGATGCCCTGCATTCTGGTAGGTTCAGATTTGCAACCTTGAGCCTGGAACCAAAATATAGAGCGAAACAAGTACCCAGGCAGAAACAGTATCTGGAAAAAGGTGATCATCAAAGAGTTGGTGGCTGATCTGACCCTTCAACTTGCAAGGAAAAACCACCTGGAGAATTGCTTACTTTACCCTCAGGAAATCTCAATTCAGAGATCCAAAAGAAGCTCTTCAAAAATGAAGAATCCAGCAAGGAGGGGATCACCTCAAACCCAAACTCCTCCAAAAAGGAAGCCACAGATAGAGGTTGAGATGAAAACTTTGAAACTATTATCAATTATCCGATTACTAAAAGGAACTATAAAGAAAATATAATGAAGAAACTAAGTGAGAAAACTCAAGAGATGAAGAAGTCTATTAGCAAAGAAATAGATATACTTGAAAACGAAGTAACAGAGCTAAAATCTGCAGCTAATGACATGAGAGGAACCACGGAAGAATTTAATAATAGATGAACTTCTATTGAAAACAGAACCTCAGCTCTGACAATGAGGACACACTGAGGAAGGTACAGTGTGCAGATGACAAAAGAAAAAAACACACAGAAAATGAACAGAATTTTTAAAATATGTGGGATGAAATGAGAAGAAACAATTTAAGAGTAATTGGGATACAGGAAGAAATCAAAACACAAATGAATGGGTAAGGAACATTCTGAAGGAAATAGCTAAAGAAAATTTTGCCCATATAACAATAGTCAGATATGCTTATCCAGGAAGCTTATAGGATACCCAATAGGCCTAATCAAATGAAAAGTTCACCAAAACACGTCATATTCAAAATGTACAACAGGAAAGAATATTGAAAGCGGCAAGGGAGAAATGGCAAATCACATTCAGAGGCAAAGCAATCAGAATCACATCTGACTTTTCAGTTCAGACTCTGGAAGCAAAAAGATCATGGAAGGAGATGTTTAAATGCTTGAATGAACACAACACACAGCGAAGAATATCACACCTACCAAAATTCAGCTTCAAATCTGAGGGGGAAATAAGAACTTTTCATGATAAGAACAAACTTGCAGCATTCATGAACAGAAAGCCAGCATTAAAGAATCCTCAAAGATAAGCTCCAGATAGAAGAATAAGCTAATATTCCTCAAAACAGAGGAAATTCAATAAATTCAATAAAGGTACATGTTATTGATAGACAACTAAGACAGCACAGAATTTACTAATAAAACACAATGAATATGAACCACAACCACAGAACAATTCTAACAGTGAACGTGAATGGTCTCAATGCATCAATCAAAAAGACACAGAATAGCAAATTGGATCAAAAAACAAAATCCAACAATATGAAGCTTACAGGAAACCCACCTTATAGCCAGTGACACCCACAGATTAAGGTAAAAGGATGGGAAAAAAATCTATCAGGCATATGGCCCAAGAAAGCAAGCTGGAGTTGCAATTTTTATATCTGACAGAGTGAATGTCAAACATAAATTTATGAAAAGAGATGAAGAAGGCCACTATATCCTAATAAAGGGAACAATATAACAGGAAGAAATGAACATAGTAAATATATAATCTCCAAAAACCAATGCACTAAACCATGTGGAAAAAATACTCCAAGATATAAAAACCACTTTTGAACCTCAACACAATAGTATTGGGAGGCTGTAACACTCCTTTATCACCAATAGACAGATCATCAAAGCAAAAAAACAATAAAGAGATCTCCAGTCTAAGCAACACCATAAATCGGACAGACTTAACAGGCATCTACAGAATATTCCACCCCAAATTGGCAGAGTATACCATCTTCTCAGCAACACATGGATCCTTCTCCAAAATACATCATATTCTAATTCACAAAAGAAATCTCATCAAATATAAAAAAGCAGATATTATTCCATGTATTCTATCAGTCCATGATGCCATGACCCTAATAATTAATAGTAAAAACCAAGGCACAAAAAACACATATAAGTGGAGATTGAATAACACCCTATTAAATGAAGAATGGATCCAAGAAGACATGAGAACAGTAATTAAGGAATTCTTGGAAGAGAATGAGAATGAGGACACAATATATTGAAACTTCTGGGACAGCATGAAAGCATTCTTACGGAGAAAATTTATTGCACTGACTGTCCATATTAAGTATCAGGAGGGGGCTGGAGTGGTGGCTCGGCACTTATGGCACTTGCCTGACATGCATGAGTATGCAAGTTCAAACCCCAGCAACACGTACACAACAGAGAGTCCAAGGAATGAAAGTCACATGAAAAACTAAATAAAAATTACTTCTCTTTTTCCCTCTCTTTTTCTCTCTGTCTATCCCCTTTTTCTTTAAACAAGAAAAGAAAAGTAAAAAAGAATCACAAGAGATCCCTAACAAATAAGCTTATGCTCCAAGTCAAATCTCTACAAAAGGAAGAATAGTCTAATCCCAAAGCCAGCAGAAGACAGGAAATAATTAAAATCAAAGCTGATATCAATGAGATTGAGAACAAAAAACAATAAAAAGAATCAATGAAACAAAGAGCTGCTTCTTTGAAAAAATAAATAAAATTGACAGACCCCTAGCAAATCTAACTAAAAGAAGGAGAGAACCAAAGCAAATCAACAAATTCACCAACGAAAAGGGGTGATCGCCACTGACCCCTTTGAAATAAAAAAGATTATCAGAACATATTTTGAAAATCTATACTCCTCTAAATCAGATAATTTAGATGACATAGACAAATTTCTACACACATTACAACATCCCCAAATTGACACAGGATGACATTGAAATCCTAAGAAGCCCAATATCAGGAACTGAAATCCATACAGCAATTAAATCTTCCAAAGAAGAAAAGTCTGTGAGTTTTACCATACCTTTGAAGAAGAGGTAATACCTCTCCTTATGAAGCTATTCCAAGAAATTGAAAAAGAGGGAACTCTCCCAAACACTTTTTATGAAGCAACCATAACTCTGATACCAAAACCCAACAAAGACATATTGAAAAAAGAAAAATACAGACCAATACCCCTCATGAATATTGATGCAAAAAATCCTTAATAAGGTTCTTGCAAACTGCATTCAAAAACGCATCAAGAAAATAATTCATCATGATCAAGTTGGCTTCATTCAACATATGAAAGGCTGGTGCAGCATATGAAAATCAATAAATGTGATTCATCACTTAAACAGAGTTAAGGACAAAAACCATATGCTCATCTTAATAATCATCTCAATAGATGCAGAAAAGGCCTTTGATAAAATCCAGCACCCATTTATGCTCAAAACTCTAAAGAAAATTTGAGTCAAAGGAACTTATCTTAACTTGGTAAAGGCCAGATATGCCAAACCCTCATCTAGTGTAATACTTACTACATGTAGAAAGGTTGCATTTCCACTGAACTCGGGAACAAGACAAGCCTGCCTGCTTTCACCACTTTTATACAATATAATCCTTGAGAACCTGGCTGGAGCAATCGGTCAAGGGGAGGAAATCAAAGAGATAAAAAGAGGAAGGGAGGAAGTCAAACTATCCCTTTTTGTTGATGACATGATCCCATATCTGGAAGGTACAAAAATCTCCACCAGAAAACTGATAGAGTTAATAATCAGATTTGGCCAAGTTGCGGGCTACAAGATCATCACCCCTAAATCAATAGCTTTCCTATATGCCAACAAAATTAGGGTAGAAGAAGAAATTAGGAAATCGGTCCCATTCACAATACCCTCTCAAAGAATAAAATACTTGTGAATTAATCTAACAAGTGAGGTAAAAGACCTCTACAAGGAAAATTATCAAACATTGAAAACAGAAATTGCAGAAGTCCTGAGAAAAATGGAAAGTTATTCTCTGCTCTTGGTTAGGCAGAATTAATATAATTAAAATTGCCATTCTGAAAAAAGCACTAGACAGATTCAACATAATCACCATCAAGATTCAATGTCATTCTTTGCAGATACAGAAAAAGCAATTCTCAAATTCATGGAACAACAAGAATCTTAGAATAGCCAAAACATTACTAAGCAAAAAAGATGAAACAGGTGGTTTTGCAATACCATACATAAAATTATACAATAGAGCTGTAGTATTAAAAAAAGCATGGTATTGATATCAAAATAGGAATGCAGACCAATAGAATACAAGACTCTGAGACAAACCCACAAATCTTTAAACATCTGATCTTTGACAAAGGTTGTAAAAATATAACATGGAGGAGAGACAGGCTGTTCAACAAGTGGTGCTGGACAAACTGGACAGCCACTTGCAAAAAACTGAAATTAGAAACTTATCACTTACCTTGCACAAAAATTAAATCTAAATTGAATAGAGGAATGAGGACTTAAACCAGCTACCATACAACTGCTAGAAGAAAAATTAGGACCAACACTCCAGCATATGGGAGTTGGCAGTGACTTCCTCAACAAGACTCCTAAAGTGAAAGAATTAAAGTAAAAAAAAATCAATGAGCGGGATTCAATTAAACTAAAAAGTTTTTGTACAGCCAGGGAAATAGTCAAGCAGTCAAGAGACCACCTACAGAATGTGAGAGAATCATGACCTGTGATCCCTCTGACAGGGGAATAATATCCAAAATTTACAAAGAACTCAAAAATCTCAATAACAAAAATCAAAAATACAAACAATACATGGACCAGAGATGTAAACAGAAACTTCTCCACAGAGGACATTGAGTAAGCAAATGAATACATGAGAAAGTGTTCTAAATCCCTGCCAATCAGAGAAATGCAAATCAAAACTACCTTAAGATTTCACTTCACAACGGTCAGACTGTCAAAGATGAAGAATACGAACAATAACAAAGGCTGGAGGGGTTGTGGGGAGATAGGAACACTAGCACACTGTTGGTGGAATTGTAGATTGGTCCAGCCGCTCAGGAAAGCAGTGTGGTGACTCCTCAAAAAGTTAGGGTTGGATGCACCATATGACCAAGCTGTCCCTCTTCTGGGTAGTCTGCCAGAGGAGTTAAAGTCAGCACATTAAAGCAACACAGCAAAATCCATGCTCATAGCAGCTCAGTTTACAATAGCTAAATTATGGAATCAACCCACATGCCCCTCATTGGATGAATGGATCCAGAAGCTCTGTATACACACACACACACACACACACACACACACACACACACACACAATGTATACATATATATATATATACACAATGGAGTTATATTCAGCTATTAGAAACAATAATAATGTATCTATTGAACGTGAATGGATGACACTGGAAGAAATCATGCTGAGTAAATTTAGCCAAAACCAGAAAGTCAAGGGCCAAATGGTTTTCCTCATTCCTCATTTATAGAGGCTGGACCTAAACCCAGGCCTGGGAGTAAGGTAGACAAACTCATGTATTAGATCCATAGCACAAAAATGCAAATGTTAATATTTATGACATACAGTTTGCAAGATATTTCATAAGATATTTGAACAAGCTATGTTGTATACCTGTACAAAAATGTAAATGTTTAACCCTATTGTCAAATATTTTGAAGAATAACAAGGGATGATAGGAAGGGAGGAGAAGGGGAAATGTTGGAACTGAGATAAAGCAAGGTACATTCCAAGCAGTTATGTTATTGTATATACTATAGCCTTATATTTAAAAAGAGTTCTTCATTGGTATAAGAATTATGTCATTGTATTTGGGTTTTTTCAGGAACAGTATAGGATCCAGAAGGAAAGCAAGGGATCAGGGGACAGGAGGAAGGAGGTAGAGAGGTGTAGTGGGGGATATTGAACAAATTGTATTTCTGATTTATGTGCATCTTGGAATATGTGACAACTAATCCCATCGTTATGTAAAACTATAATGCACTAATAAAAATAAATTTTAAAAAATGAATGGCCTCATTATCCACGTTTTATAAATGAGGAAATCAAGTTACAAAAGAAGTAGTGAATGGCTATTTAATGGGGGTATTCAAAATTTAAACTCTGTTCCTCTGATTCCAAAGACATGCTATTGGGCAGATCCAAACTGACTATAGTTAGGCTCCCTTGCCAAGAATTCTGGTGATCTTTGTTATGTTTTATGTTATGCTTTTAGAGTGGAGTCAGGGCTGGGAACTGGCTATCTCACGGTCAAGGCCAGACACACTTTAACGCGTTGCATAAACTCAAGGTCATGGCCATGAACTTGTGAGCATGCGCCCTCCGATCCAACTGTTGGAAGGGTGCCTTCTTTGGCTTGGACTGTATATGGAGATGGCTCTGGTGTACAAATGCAACTGGCTGGGGGCTGAAACTGGAGTTGGGGATCAGCTAAGGTCTGTTGCCATCCCTGATTAAACAAGACTCTTGCATCTTCTTCCTCCTTCTGGGATCCAAGTCTGTTTCCTCAGCCTCACCCTCTGTGCAGCCCATGTACTTCTGCTTTCTGCTTTATTTCCATTGTTTACCTTACTACCGTGGAGTTTTATTTTTTTCTAACACACATCTCACATATTTTGACATTAAAAAAAAAGAGAGATAGAAATAAAGAATCAATTTTATTTTTTTCCATCTGGCCTTTGTTTCTCTGATGCTTAGTTTTGTATGTGGCGTGGGGTTCAAACCTGGGTCTTCATGCATGCCTTGTAATTACTTTAACCACTGGGCCATTGCTCCAGCCCATATATTTTGACTTTTATCCATAGCGTGTTTCTCTTTTTCAGTCACAATGGTCACTAAGAGTTAGGAACAACAGTCAGCTGCATAATGAAAAAGATCTATACTTGCATAAATAAAACTCCCAATTATGCTGCGTAGATGGGCTTGCCAGTGGCTGTATTTGGGTTAAACCTTGGGTGTCAGGTACAGGTTCTAGAAGCACTTACCTTGGGAACTGTTGACAGTCTTGTAAACAGATATTCTTATTTAGGAGTTCCTACCTCTGATATTTCCTTAATTGAGAGCATCATCTAGCTATATAAAAACAGCTCTGGGAAGCTAAATGATGCTCAATGTACAATGAAAAGAAATTTTATGGCTAAATACAGCGGTGGGTAACTGTCCCTTGTGCAGCCTAAATCTTTCTGTCTAGAGAAAGATCCAGGTCTTATAGGAGCAGGAGACAAGCACAGTATAAACTCATCAATGACTAATGGTCAATGTCACATTTCCTACTTAAAGCATGTGGGTCACCTACATGGCCATGTGTCAGCTTTCCATCCCTATAACAAAACATCTGAGATAATTATTTATAAATAGAAAAGGTTTATTTCACCTCTTGGTTTTATAGTTTCCAGTCCAGTGGGTAGACTCATAAATTTTAGGCCTCTACCTTTAGGTGGAGGTGGGCATGCCAGATGACAATGACAGGGAGCACACAGCAGGTCAAACTGCTCATCCCATAGTCTGGAAGCAAGAGAAGAAGGAACCAGTATGCTACAATCTCTTTGGGATTGTGTTCCCAATGATCTAAGGACTTCCTATAAGACCCTTCAAAGGTCTGTAGCATCTCCCAATGGCACAGCTGTGTTAGCCTTTTATCACTGTGACCACACTATCTGACAAGAACAACTTAGAGAAAGAAAGGAAAGATTTATTTTCGCTCATGGTTTCAGAAATTCAGTTCACGGTTAGTCAGTTGGTTCCACAGCAGAAACATTATGACAGAAGAGTAGATTAAAGCTGCCAAAGCATTCCTGTTGAGAAGGAGAGAGGAAGAGAGGAAGGGACATGGGCTGAGATAAACCCTTCCAGGGCACACCCCTGTGACATACTTCTTCTAACTATTTCTCACTTCCCACTGGTTAGTCCAGCAATAAATGGATTAATGCATCAAATGGATTAATATCCAATAAGGTCAGAGTATTAATGACCTGGTAATTTTTTCAAAAACCTGACCTCTGAGCATGTGGGATTTGGGGAGATCTTCTAGCTCCAAACCATAACAATTACCATGGAGAACAAATCTTTTATGTATGAACCCTTGGGGGACATTCAATATCTAACCCCCCCAAAGATTGGTGTTTGTCTCCTAATGCAAAATAGACTTAGTCTATCCACAAGAATTCTTAAAGTCTTAACTGTTCCAGTCCAAAAGTCCAATTCCAAGGTCTCACCTGATACTCAAAGCACCATTAAATGTGAGCTAAAACATTGAAACAACAACAAAAATAAAGTAAGTACTTTTAAGATATAATGGTGGGGCAAGCATAGGGTAAACTTTTATATTCCAAAAAGGAAGAACAGGAAAATAGTAAGGAAAAATCAGCTCAAAGCAAGACCAAACCCAGAAGTCAAACCTTATGTCAAAAGCTCCATGTCTGGCATTAGCACAACGTGGTGGGATGTGGGCTTCTAAGGATTTGGGCAGCTCTGCCCCTATGGCTGGTTTTGCTGATTGCAACCTCACATGGCCACCCTGTGAAGCTGGGTTTGCATACTACCTATTGCTTTCCTCCACAGGATTGAACGGTTCTGGCATTTCTGCTTTCCAGGGGTCTCCATTGCTTTGACGTCACCATAGCTCAGTGTTACTCAGTAGAGCTGCTTGCAGGGATTCTGACTTTAGAATACATGGCCTAGACTCCCTGACTTTCCTTCGAAATATTGGCAGAGGCTACAATGAACCCATAATTCTTGCATTCTTTTCTGTGAGCCTGCTGAACCAACACCATGTGGGTGATGCCCAGATCTGCCAACAGGGGGAGCTGTACCTGGGTCCACTTGAACCACAGCTCCATCAGCTATGGCAGCCTCTAAGTGCCCTGCCATTTGAAAAACAGAAAATGGTTCCTGAGGAAATGATTCCAGAGATGGTCCTGAGCAGGGAGAATCCTCCCAGCTTCTTCGGTCAAATATTTCTGTTGTGGAAAGTCTTTGAAACGAATTTGCATCTCCATGCCATTGAGTCTATGGCAGGTGGGGTGTGGATTCTTGAGATTCCCTCAAGGCATCCTTCTTACTGTCCAGGTAGAAAAATTTATCTTCTTAGCCTTAGCCACACCTTTAACAATACTCCTTTTCTGCCCAAGCCACAAATTGCTCAGATCTCTCTGCTCTACTCCTCTGCTCCTGATTATCCCTGTAAATTTGGCTAAAATCAGCCAGTAATATCCATATTTCAGCCTGAATGCTGTGCTGTCTTGAAATCTCCACCGAGTAACCTTGACTATCACCTTCAAGCTCCACATTCTATGAAGTATTAGAATATGAAAAAAACGCATCCAATTCTTAGCCATGTTGTAAAGAGGATGACTGCTATCTCAATTCTCAATGTAGTCTTCATCTCTCTCTGAAAATTCATCAATGCAGTCTTTACAGTCTGCATTTCTATTACAAAATCGTCCCTTAAGTACTATTTGTGGAATTCTGGGTTTTGTTTATCCTGTTCCCTCAAACTTTTCCAAAACTCTTTTCATGAACCAATTACAAAGTCCTCACATGGTCATGAATACATATAGTTGATAACCCCACTTTTAGGCATCGAATATTTTGTGTATTAGTTTTCCATCACTATAACAAAATACCTGAAATAATTAACTTGTAAACAGCAAAGACCTATTTTGGCTCACAATTTCACAGGTTGCACTCTGTGATCATTTGGACCCTTTGTTTTTAGTCCTGAGTTGCGGGTGCCAGATGGCAATGACAGGCAAGCTAAAGAAACTACTCACTTGTGGCTCAGAAGCAAGAGAGAGGAAGGGGCTGCAATTCCACACTCCCTGTTGGGGACAAAGGTCCAAGGACTTATAGACCTTTCACTAGACTCCACTTCTTAAATATTTCACTGTCTCTTCAAAGTTCAAGATACAAAGTCCTTAACACATAGACCTCAGAGGGCATGCAAAATCCAAACTACAGCAACAAGTAAGGACCTGGTCTCTGTTTCCCCTGGCACCATGACTCAAGATTTTTAGTCTCTCACTCTCTTATTCATTTTAGTCAAGGTTAGGTGTTTGAAAGAGAATCTTGTTGCCTCTTCAGACCATCTTAATTAGAAACTTGTCCATATTATATTTTTTCCTACTTTTCTGCTGAACCACAGTCTTCCCTAGACAATCAAATATCTATGTGACATATAGCCCCTTAATTCAAGGAAACCACACCTGAGGAAGGGCACTGTGAGTGATCAGTTGTCATGGGGGTATCCTCGAGTATATCACATGTGAGCAGATTCCTGAATGAAGATGAGTGCTGGAGAACAGGCCGGGAAAGAGGAATAGAAAATTCCAATTAGCAATAAATGGATCACTCTGGGTACATTCAAAGAACTCTGTGGTAGCTGAATAATATCCCACGTAGATGCCCACATTCCAGTCCCCAGGAGTGGTAAATAGGCAAGGTTATATAATAAAAGGGATTTTGCAAATGTAATTAAGTTATAGATATTGAGACAGTGAGATTATTCTTGATTGTCCAGATGGTTCCAGTATGATCATATGGGTCCTTATAAGATAAAATTAAGATAGCCAAAGTAAATAGTAGGGGATATGATGGAAGGAGAACGAGGCTGAAGTGATACCAGAGAAAGACCACAAGCCAAAGAATGTAGGTGACATCCAGGGGTCAAAAGGGACAAGGAAAGGGGTTCTTCCCTTAAAATCTCCAGAGGAAGACTGTCCTGATGACCTTGGCTTTAGATCAGAGTGACTGATTTGGTACTTGGGTCCTTCAGACATGTAAGATAATTAGTTTGAATTGTTTTAAATGTAAGTCTGTGGCCATTTGTTACAGCAGCAATAGAAAGCTTATACCAACATCAAGAAGGATGGAAGGACATAAGATTGAAGGAGGAACTGAGGTCAAAGCTGGGAGCTAGGGCTGTGCTGGTCTATATAAGGTCTTAGGATTTGGATGCACATGTAACAGAATGAGTAGTCTGGATCCTCTTGGCTAAACTAACAATTAAAATTCAAGAACTAGTTGATATTCTATTAATTTCAAATCAGCTTTAGTATTTTAGTATTTTTAAATTTGAATGTGTTATAAGAATTTGAAGTCATTCATTAGATATGTTATAAAGATTTTTCCCTAAACATTTAACTTTGCTTCTAGAACACTTTAACTATCTGCTGCTATGTATACTATGTAGAAAACACACATACACAAAATTTTAATAAAATTTCAGTTGCTTTTTGGAGCCTTCTGAAGCATATGCATGGATATCAGCATTCAGATTCTTATTCTCAACTTTTGTGTCTTTGTTCCTTTTGGTTGAGGTTGATTGTCTTTACCCAGGTCCTCAAACAGGCTGAGGTTTGATTGCAGTTGGATTGTTTTGGAAGCAAGCCCAGGGAACAAGAGTAGAGGACAACAGGGATAGAGGTGGCAGCAGGATAGCAAAGAAAATGAATCCAAGGGTGCATTGTTGAGTTGGTACCTAAACTTCCCAAGGTCATTAAAATGTGTCTTGGGACTGTCCATTGTGCAGATGGGAAGATAAACCAGCTATCCACTGGCATCTATCTGCCATCAGTTTACGATGGCTTCCTGGTCGGTAATTCTCTTGTACTTTGAATTGTACAACATGAATACTGAGCAGTTTCCCAGACCTTACATGTTGAAGAATCAGAGAAGGCCCAGAGTGAGAAGCAAGAGGTTGAGATTCAGCCTTGGAGCAAAGGCAGAGAAAAGAAAGTTATTTTAATTTAATTAGAAGAAAACATGCATTGTATTATCTTATTATTTTGTGCTGGGATTTCTAAAAATTCACCTAACTTTTCTCAACAAATTCTCACAATAAACTGTCTGGGAAAAGAGAAACATTACTAACTTTACAAGGATGAAGAAAATGAGGCTTTAGGAAATTAAATCATACACCTGAAGTCATGTGAGTTAAATTGGAGATAGAATTCAAACTTAGGTCTCTCTAATATCTGGGCCATAACCATACTGTTTTTCAAAAAATCTGGGTGGACTGGAATTACCTGTTAAAACACAGCAGCGCGCCCCCACTCCCTCCATCAAGTTTTTAATTCAGCCAGTCTATGTTGAAGCTTGTCAATCTCTATTTCTAACAAGCTCCCAGAAGAACCTGAGTTTGCTGCTGAGAGGACTTAGCTTTGAGACCCAGACTGTGCATCCCACCATTTCAAAACAGCAGTATGAGATGCTTCCTAACCGTATTTCCTGACATTTCTGTTTTCATCTTCCACTTTAGAGGAAAGAACATGATTTTGGAGTTCTTCTGAGATGACCTCTTTCTGGAACGTTTAGTGATTTTGCTTTGTGTCCCACCAACCCCCCCAACCCCTCCAGCACACGACCAAGGGCTTTGAGTCTATTAGCTGTAGAAATGGGTTGAGCTGTTGAAGCATTTTCTTGTTGGATCTCCAAAGATACACATCCATCTTACAAATGATGTTTCAACTCTGCCTAAAATATAAATATTTATGAGCACGAGGTTAGCTGTTTGGCATGCGATACATATTTTTTTGTTAAAGTTTTCCCATTAGAAGACAGTTGCTTGGGAAAGCCTTAGAAATGAATATTGCATTTTGTTTCATGAAGATTGTGGAAAACTAAAACAGCCATAGAATCCACATTCCAATTGCTGATCAGCGGTGAGGACGTGTTCCCACCATCTCGCAGTGCTAATGAATTACAGTCTCAACATGTGGCAATTCAGTACTGTGTTTCCAAGCCATAATTAAGGAAGGGAAGCAACGGAGCATTAAGACTGGAGGGAAAGGTATGAAAGAGGAGGCACATAAGAGCAGGGAGAGAGGAGAGAGAGAAGAAGGAGTTTAAGGCAACCATCGTGATAAACAGCCATGTAGACTCACCCTCAGGATTCTCGGCTACAGGACACAAATGGCAAGTCAACAGGAGTTCCTCGGCCCCGTGACAGATTTGCACTGCTGGGATGTTGGTGGACACAGGGAAGAGAAATTTCCCAGGCGGTCCTGGACTTCCAGAGGTTACCCGGAGGTGGTTTTTTTTAATTTTTATTTATTTATTTATTTTTTACTTTATGATGCTATGAAAGCAATGCACATTCAACTGAAGTCTCACTTCGGATTTTCAATTTGGATCTTTTCCCAGGCTAGTGATGTACAGTGCGATCCTTTCTCAGTGATGCTGGGCAGTGGTAGCAAGTTTCAGCTCCTGACATACTAATTTTCATCTTCAATAGATATACCAGGGAAAGTGCTTTTGAGGTCAAACAAATCTAGCCAGACCCTCATCTCTGTCTTTGATTACCTTGGTGAGTTTGTAGGAGACTTGATTTTGCTTATTCTCATTTTCTTCATGTTGGGATGAGGCTCACTTGTAGGTCAAGGGGAGGAGTACCCAAGGGAAGCTGTCTCTCCTATCCTGAAATGACCCTATGCCTAGAATGCTGCCAGGCACACTGTAAGTCATAGGCATGCACATTTAATTTTAATAAATGATTTTGCTATTTTTAAGGAAGGCAGTGTACAGAGAGCATTTCTTTTTAGGTAACTGCAGTAAGTTTCCTCCAGGTTTCCCTATCTTTATTCATAGCTAGAGATTTTGACAGGGAAAATGTTAGCTGTAGGTTCAGGTCACTGCACAAGCATGGCCATGTTCCTTTTTTTTTTTTTTTTTTTTTAAGAGAGAGAGACAGAGAAAGAGAGAAACAACTTTATTTAGTTTTTCACATGTCCTTAGTTGCTCCAACACTTAGTTGCGTAAGTGGTGCTGGGGTTTGAACCCGGGTCCTCATGCTTGCCAGGCAAGCACTGAAACTGCTGAGCCACTGCTCCAGCACCCCCATGTTCCTTTTTTAATTGAAAAACTGTTACCTGTGCCATTTAACCAATTGAATCAGGAGATGAGATAGAGGGGAGAAATACAAAAAATGAAAAAGACTTGAGAAGAGAGAGAGGAGGGGTTCAAGGAGAGAGAGAGGGAGGAGGAGGAGGAGGAGGAAGTCAAAATGATGGGGCAACTCGGGTGTCTCAAGACACCCATGACCACAAATTACTGATTGTCTTCTTGGCCAACATCACCCACTCGGAGAGGTTGAGCTAGGTGTTTGTAGATGTCATGTCAATTCTCACAGCGGTGGAATAGCAAGTTTGATTTTCATTTCCACTTTATTTTATTTTATTTTGGTACCAGAGATGGACTTAGGAACACTTAACCACCAAGCAGCATCCCCAGCCCAGTTTTTATTTTTTTAACTTTGAGACAGGGCCTTGCTAAGTTGCTGAGGCTGGCTTTGAACTTGCAGTCCTCCTTCCTCAGCCTCCTGAGCCTCTGGGATTACAGGTGTGCACCACCATTCCCGGCTCATTTGATGCCTGATAAATTAGCTGCTCTGCAAAGTGCTCCTAATCCCTGCACCCATGGACTCCAGTTCTCAGTTCACCTTTCCAATATGCTGTCCTTAGATGTCATCTTGCCCACTCCCCAAACTGAGCAATATTCACCAAAGCTATAAGGTGAAGAGAGAAAGTCTGCATAGAGGACACAGTAACTATTTTTTTTTTCATTTTGTATGAAAACTAAAGAATAAAAGACAGAAGTGTCTAAGGAAGAAGATGATGACACTGGGAGCCACCACTGAGGCCTGCTGTCCCTGAGTGTGCTGGAGAAGCATGTTTGGGAGAAGTTCGGAAATCTGGAAATGATATGAAAAACTAAAAAGAAAATAATAAAAGGACAACTTCAAAGCACCATAATTCCATTATGATTTTCAACTTTCAAGAGGGCAGAAATGAAAGGACCAATGTGAACTCTCAGATAATTCATCAGAAGATTAGCACATTTTGGGATACTCTGTTCCCATGAGGACCTATGTTTACTGTAATCCTCGGGAATGTTTAAAATGATTCCTTAAGTTGATAATGTTCTTTGAGTTACTATCAGGAAAAAGTTTTACCATGATCCTGAACATTATTTCAAGCAATCAGATTTTCATAATTCTGGTACTGTTGATTCAAATAATTTTAGATGTGTTGAAATAACTTTTTATGAAGAGTGGTAGAGTAATTCTTGGATTTTTATAAAGTTACTTGTTCTAATTCTCATTATTTGGAGCTCCATTTATATCGTATTCTCAGTTCTTTTAAAAGACTTAAAATGTTCCACACACATACACCCATGACCACCCCCAGGCACATCAGGAATGTTGTAGTGACACATTTCAAGAGTTAATAAGATCCACTACTGACTGGATCTTTTTTCCACTAAGGACAATTAATACCATACACATTGACTGAGCACCAATCCCCAGGTCGCATGTTGCAATAACCATCGGTGAAGCCAGGATAAGCAATAATTGTCACTTTTAACTAAATCCAAACATACACTAGGGGGGCTGAAGCAGTGGTCATGGTGCTTGCCTGGCATGCGCAAGGATGTGAGTTTGAATCCCAGCAATGTTGGAGCAATGATAGCCACATGGAAAACTAAATAAAATTGATTCTCTCTTCCTGGCTCACACTGTCTCTCTCTCTACAAAAAACATGTTAGGTATGTTTTGGGTACCTTCCCTCATTCTGTTTTTAGACTCTGTAATTCAATTTGGGATGGGTGATAGAATTTCCGAAGGACTAATATCCATCATCACTTAAGTACTTGGGATTTAAACTGATCACTAGAGTACAATTTATGCCATCCTCCTGGCACCTCTGAGAAAACACATCCTCATTTCTGTGAAGGAGCTGGAGAAAGTGTCCGTGCGTGCAAGCCAAGTGTCTGCTAATTTTGTTTGCCTTACGCAGGGATCACCCTAAGTCCAAATTTGGACTTCTCTCCAATTCTCCCCATCCAATAATTCCAAACATATTACAGTTTCACGTTCTGTGGGCTCCTGAAGGACTACTTAGGGAGTGAAGAGAAGGAAGCCATGATCCCATTTAATGTTTGTAAACCACTCCAGTGACTTCTAGGAGCTCCATTTGTTGCAAGTGGAAATTTCAGTCTCCCCTTATAGAAAGACACTTGAATTTAGGAAAAAAAAAAAAAAGATCTCCTGCTCCCAACATCCTCAAATCAATGTGGGATTTTAGGAACAAATATCTGATTTGGTGAAGTGGATAGTTCTTGAACACTTTTGACAATATATCTTTTTTGGTTCAGTATCTTCCCCAGAATGCCTGAGGACTAGAAATACATTGTCTTCCCTTTGATTTCTACAAAAGCCCTTGTTTATTCTCTTGGTATTTTCTGTGGAGCTTCCCATTCGGGATTCTTGCTCTCCTGTGGGAACGTGGCTGCACTTCTGAACGCTGTTACAGTTTTCCTTTGAAAACTGTCAGTGAGTTACTGAAAGTGGTTTCATTTCTGTTCGACCCTCCTACAGGGAGATCGTAAATTCACCTATACAAAAAAAATACATTTTTCAGAAGAATAAATAAAATGGAAGCAATTGGCAATTGATTAGCTGCCACCAAGTGATGGAAGGATCCCTATAGGACTTGCTCCCTGTGTGGGGTTGGCTTTCGGGAACCTTTGGCAAGGACGAGCCTTGCTTTTTTCATCTTATTTTCACCATGGGAGAAGTTTACCAAGCAATGGCTTAAGATTTGGAGAATGAAGGGGTAGTGATTATTACTGGAGGAAAATATGATCTATATTAAAGATCAGGTGCATGTCAGGGTAGATTCATCAGAGTCAGCACAGAGTTATGAGGGCAGGATGCTTGAAAGTCACAAGGGTCATCTTGGAGCAGGTTTTCAACTGGGCTTGCCCAAGGGTCCTGAAAGAGCTCTGCCCTTAGATCCCATGAACCGCTGCCAGAGTGCTGGCAGGAGTGAGGGTCATTGCACGCTCATGAAAAGGTGTCCCCTGGGCTACACAAGAGGACTGCATTTCATAGTGACACCTGCTGCTGATGTAGCCATTGTCCCAGGAGCAGAACAGGCAGCTAAATCAGAAGGACTTTAACCATGAGAATAAACATGAGTCTACCAAATTATTAGCAAACACCAGTCTTGTGCCTTACTAATAGCAGTACTGGAAATGGGCTAGTCTGATGGCTGAGGCACTATCTCACCTACTTCCTTTTTCATCATGGCAGGTGGTGATTGGTAAGATACCAGAATCAGACTCACACAACCTCCAAGCATACAAATTACCTGTGGAGTGACGTTTACCGCCCTTACTTAAGTACTTAACAATTTTAATATACAAGGTTTGCAACAATTCATTTGGGGGTCATTGAATGATAGCCTGATGGACACAAAGAGGTAGGGGGTGTGTGTGCGCGTGTGTGAGTGTTTCTTACTGCAGGAACTAACAGAAACTGCTGTGTCCTATCCTGAGAGTATGCTGGTCCACCCCATGGGAGTTTTCACAAGCAGCTCAGGGGAAAATGAATTTCGGGCAGAACTGGAGCTGTAGTCACAGGAGGACTTCCAGAGTCTTGTTGTGGATATAGCCATCACAGACAAAAGACATTTTTTGTTCCTAAACTGTTCTCCCTTGGGGTGACAAAGTCTTTGAGAATCTGTCTAGCTCTTTCTTGGCTCCGTTAGTCCCAATGGGTCTTTTTGTGGAAACTTAAAATATCCTCAATTTGAATGTTCATGTTCCAATCAGTTTCTACTTATATTGAAGTTTGGGAAAGGTCAAATGATGCTCAGGGTTGAGCTTGTGTTGATTATTTCTACAGAATTGCAGACAGATCTGGCCCAAAGATGGGAAACTACGGTTCTTTTTGACTTAGAGGGCACAATATTGAGAATTCATTAGCAGTCAAGCCAAGCAAGCTTGATGATGGAAGCAACTGAGGGCTATAAGGAGAAAGGACACTGAACACTCAGTAGACGTCATGTTCCAAATAGGCAACATCAATGACCCTTTTGCCACCAACAGGGAGAAAGTTAAAAATGCTCCAAGAATCCTCCAGTTTACTTTCTCCATATATTTCCTTACATATGGAGTTTTCTTACTATTCAATGAAACACATGCCAGAACAGTAGGTTCAAAGAAAAAAATAGGTTAGAGCAGAAGCAAACTGACAATTAATGCATTTATTTCTTTTTGCCTAATTTAGAAGTTAATGGGTGTTAATTTATAGGTACTAAATTTTTCAACATTGCAGGGTAAGATTATTAAACATTTCGGGGTCCAATACAGTGGCACAGCTTCAATCAAGGTAATATACCCTACTACAAGCACTGTTTAATTACAGGGATTAAGAAGCAGCAACTCTCTCAGTTAGCTTTCCTGTGTCTAGATATATTCCAGCCAAAGAGCCCTGGTTCTTTTTTTATTTTTTTCCACTAATGTTAGTAGTTTATTTATTTATTTATTATTTATTTGTTCGACATAGCTTTACATATTTCAGGGAATCATTGTTACGTATTCATGCATACATGGATATTGACAAAGTAATTTAAGGCCGAACCTATTCCAAGATCTCCTCTACTTTGTTCATTCTCTGATCTCATGTCTCCTCTGAAATACCCCGATGCTATAATTGGAAATGAGCATATACATGAATATTAATTTATAAAATTTCTGAGTTTCTCTGCTGGCCTGTGTATAGTTAGGCCTCTCATGGGAGTCGAGTATTTATATATATATATATTTTTTTTTTAAATTTTTTAAAGATGTTTTTAGAGAGAAGGACAGTGAAAGAAAGGGAGAGAGGGAGTGAGAGAGATAGAATCAAGTTTTATTGAGTTTTTCACATGGCTTTCTTTGCTCTGACACTTAGTTGTGTACGTGGGTGCTGGGGTTTGAACCCCTGTACCTGCCCATGCCGGGCAAGTGCTGTAACCGCTGAGCCACTGCTCCAGCCTCTCCAGCTGTATTAATAGCCCCCCTATCCCTGTTTCTCCACTCTGGAGCCCTCGTTCTTAAATATGAGTGTTGCAGAGATGATACCAATGGACCTAGGGAAGAGACAGGATGTCTATAGGAGAATCTATATAATTGGCTGAAATAACATCTTTAAGGAGCAGGTGCATCATAATCTCACAAATCAAATTAAAACCAAAATAAATATGTCCTTTTAACTGTGACCAGATTCAAATGTTGTTTTGGTATTAAAAAAGCAAAACAGTCTTAACTGTTTATTGATTATTCAAATCATATAAAGCAGAGATATATTAGCATGGTTCAACTGTTTATTTTTTGGTATGCCCAGCAGATTCTAGTGGGACAGTAATGTGCTGAGAGCTAAGAACCTCACCGCATGAGAAAGTGCTTTCTTTGATATTGTTTCTCTGTTTGGGATGGTCCTAGATCTGGGAGAGCAGATGAGGGTCTTCATTACCCTGCAAGGTGAAGGAGAGTCCAAAGTTTTCCAATAGATCATGAATAAGTCTTGAGACATCTGCATAGAAACTTCCTTTTGGTCTCTCTAGCTATAAAGCCGCATGCCAAGTAGTGAGCTGGCAGAGAGAGATGGGGAAATCCTCAAAGATGATCCTTTGCTACCCAAATGAGTTTCTGGTCAAAGTCTTTGAGCACAGTGTAAGAATGAAAAATAGAGTGGGAGGAATATTTTCCAGCTATTTTGCAATCTAACAATGTGTGCTTTTAGACTCAAGGAGAAGGAAAATGTGGGGGGATGGAGAGTAAGTAAGAATATTCTGGGATTAAAATGTTATCTTTAAATATTATGCTTCAACGCCACAGCGACCAAGGGCTTTCATGCTGGCTGCCAAGGATGGCTAAATCTTGGTTTCCTTGTAGTAGAAAGTAATTAAATGCTCCCCAGGACCACTAGGTGGAGATGTAGGTTTACTCAGCGTTCACTCCTTAGCTAAAAATGTCCCGTGATAGCTGCAAAATCCTTAACAAAAAAAAAATTACAATGTTCAAGATTGATCAATTGTGAGTCGCGTTGGTCACGACTGATCTTTTGGGGAAAGGGGTGAGTGGAGATTTTTTTTTTAAATCCCACATTTTACAACAGCAGCACATAACCCTGAATGTGCAGTTGTAAAGTTATCCATGCAAAATATTATTTTGAAACCCTAAGTTCTGATGTTCAAGACTCTGAAAGAGTAATCACGCCGTGATATAAATTGCCTGCTGCCAATACACACATATTTCCCTTTATTCTCCCGCCAGCTGCTAGCTCATGCTATCAGTGGTCAGGAACAAACAAACAAAACTAACCCTTAAAAAAAATAAATAAAAGAGCACAGAATTTTCTTTCCAACATCACCGGTGGAAACGTGCCAGCAACTGGCAGGGGTTGGGAATTGTGTGTTCGAGTTTAGGGGGTTATTTCTAAATGTAGTACTTTTTTGAGAATCTCATTACCTCGCATCTTGATGTGTGAAGTGTGATTCACAGTGCAGTTTGCTGAAGGCTAGTTAGCTCTTGTCTCAACGGTCTTAGGTGTCTAATATCCCATTAATCAAATCTTAGTGAAATGAAGCATTTCAGTTTGTTTTGGCTTAAGCCTCTTCTCTCTACTTAGTTGACCCCTTTATGCAAACTTTTCTATGCCCATTGGTAGATGGCATGAGCTATCAGATGGCTTCCAGAATAGACAATGGATACCAATCGTTTTCTAGAAAGGCAGGGAGTCATTTATTATTCCTCCTTTCACACTTGTCTCCCACATGAAAATGCTCCTGGAGTTCATTTAATCATTCACTCACATTTTCTCTCTCCCCCATTCTCTTGGCTTCTTTCATAGAAAGAATACCTCATAGATTTCATCTAAGTTGCCCATGTAACCCTACCCTTCAGAGTGGCTATTCCACCTGCCACGATCCCATTTAAAGTCTCGATTTTCTCATGAAGTAAAGAAGTCTTCATGTATGGCTGGGAAAGTTCAAAAAACAACGAAATTATCATGATATTATAATCACGCAAGTCAAAATCTGGTGAAGAATATCAAAGTTGAAACGTAATGAATTTTGGTAGCAAAGCAAAATCCTCACACCAAAAACTATTAAACATTCAATTCAATATTTGCTCCTTAAAAATTTCAAAATATTCATAAATTTCATGACTATGCAAGCGAATTCTTAAAAGTAGGAAGCATTTCTCGTGGCCATTATTTACCAGGGGAAAAAGGAAGCACAAATAATCAAAGAATTAAAATAAACAAAACAAGATATCTATCTAAGATTCGACTTTCTGTCTCACTTTGATTTCTGACTCCTGAAATAGTAAAATTACCTTAAATTCATTTTGTAAATGTATCTTCCAGTTAGAACCAGGTTATTCATTGACAGGGGTATGGAAAGTGGAATTCTATTTTGTAGACTCAGTCTTTTTTCCCCAGTGCTGGGGATCAAACACAGCACCTTCCATATGCAAGCAAACTCTCTACCTCTGAGCCATATCCTCAAGCTAGTAAATGAAGTCATATTCTACGACAGCGTATACCACATTTATCAGATGTTTTCTGATTCTTGTGGGGAGATGGAGACTTGTTATGAGCAAAACAGTTCAGTATGGTTGTAGCGGAAGCACACCCATTTAACCCCTGGTCTGGGCCTTCAAAGGCACCTACGTCTACCAGAGGGACCATAGTTTTTACATTACATTATATATAATATGCACACAGAAATATTGATTAATGCTGTATCAATGTTATCTGTATAATAAATCTTCTCTCTAGCAAGCACAGCACCTGAGAAGTTGCTGATTTTTTAAGAAATATTAAATCCGTTATGTATAGAAAAATTACCTTCATTAATAAAATACAACTTTTTTTAAAAATAGTTGATTTCCCTCCCACCTTCCTATATACAGGGGCTACTTAAATATTTTTATAAATAAACTGAATTACTTCTACAAAAGCCCATTGAGATTAGTACTAATATTACCCCTTTTCATAGAAAAAGTTGAGTCAGTAAAGAGACACTACTTGCCCAAGAGGACACAGCTATTGGGCAGTAAGGCTAGTATTCAGGCCTGGCACCAAACGGCAGCACCCACAATCTTATAGTTGGCAGCCACTTATGGGTAGAATCAAGAGTCATATACAAATGTTTCTTATACCGCTGTGGTCCCATGAAACCATATCTCCCAGTGAGGCCACAGCTCTCTTGTTGTGCATAAGAATCCTCTGTGATGCTTGCACACAGACTGGCTAATGGCACATCCCTCTGAATGTATCCCAGTCATTAAGGGACAAATGACCATATATATTTGCTTTCAATATTTTGCAACTCTTTCTTTTTCAATATAAAGGGTTTTCTTAGCTAATGTGGGTATGTAAATTATCCTCCACAATATGTTAGAGTAGTGCCAATTTTTCAAAGAAGAGATAAATGTATTTTTCTCAGTTTGAGTTCCTTAATGTAGTGTGATTTTTAAAATTTAAAAATAACATTTTGAACTTATGATGAGTTCTCCCAAAATAATTTTAGACATATATTTTAATACTTTGTGGTGGTGCAGCGAGGGGTAGAACCATACATGTCCGTAGGAATGCTCCTGGAAAAACAGTTTACAATCAGTCTACACTATTCCTTGATACAGGTAGTAGCAAGGAATTAAAATAATAAATTGCTAGAATAAAACTACATATTTATTAATAAGAATTGTGTTAATTAGTACTCATATTTAGCACATATATACGATTGCATCTCAGCAAACTCATGATCAGCATTAACTTCCTTTGGTCATCAGAGAAGGACATGTTTGAACCATGAATATTAACAGGGTTGGTACACTTCTAACATAAAAGCCAAATTGTAGTCAAAATGAAACTTAGAAAAAATTTTGATCTAGGAGAAATTCCAATCAGAACTTAGTGGGTTCCAGGAAGAAACTAAGTTTCTCCATCACCATCATTGTGAGATCCTGCTCTCTTTCATCCTGCCCAAGTTGGAATAACTCATCAGTTACAGATTGGGATGGAAAGTGGAGTTTTCATCTAGTCAGTTTTTCTCCTTAAGATGTTAAGTATTAAGAAAGGCTTTGGGGCAGTTGTCCCTTGACATGATAACGCTGTGACGTGTCCTCTGAGGGGTCCTCTGAGGGGTCAAACACCAAGACATGCAGAATCCAGAATGGGCAATTTATATCACAACACAGATAAAGGACTAGGTGCATGGATGACATAGAGAAGAAAATGAATTACAAGAAAGTTTCATGCTGACCAAATAGTTTGTCTCATTTTGTTATTGGTTGTAACTGGAAGAAAGACAGAGAGATGGGTGACTGACAGCTGACCACAGAGGCGGGGCTTAGCTTTTGGCTTCAGTGCCCCTTTGCCATCATGAAGCCAAGAGAAAGGACTTTCCAAGCTGCCAAATGTACTTCTGATCAGTCTACGTGGGAACTGGCTGGCTGGCACCTTGGAGTGCTGAGATGTGTTGGCTTTCCATTTTGGGGCTCCCTGGTCATCTCAATAAAGCTGTATTCTGTGGGCATTTTCCTGGTTGGAAATGTTGATCCAATCAAATCTGGTGGGGACATAAAAGGAACCTGTCCGCCTTGGGAGTCTCTTCCATTGACAGAATGTATGTGTGATCAAAAGGCAATGTCTTCTGTCCTGCCTGGCTCCTTGTCGATCATGTTTGCTGGAAAGATAAGTGAACTCCACAAAAAGACATTTATCTAAATTATCCTGATAAAGTGCCATCACTCTGGGTAAAAAGGAAAACGAGACAGAAGGCTAATCTATACACAAATGCCTTACTGGTAGAGTAATTACAGAAAAAACATAAAGATGCACAGAGTAACCAGAGTTCTATACACATTGTGTGTATGTGTGTGTGTGTGTGTGTGTGTGTGCACGCGGAAACTGATTTCTAACATGCTACAAGTTATGTTCGCTGTTATTCAACTTTTAAAGACACTCTCCAAATCCTCCTATGGCACCGATTTTTTTTTTTTTTTTATAAAGAGAGAGGGACAGTGAGAGAGACAGAGAAAGAGAGAAACAACTTTATTTAGTTTTTCACATGGCCTTAGTTGCTCCAACACTCAGTTGTGTACGTGGTGCTGGGGTTTGAACCCAGTTCCTCGTGCTTGCCAGGCAAGCACCGAAACCACTGAGCCACCGCTCCAGCCCCATATGGCACCGATTTTGATATAACTAAGCATCTTGCCCGGTTCACTGATAGAAAGCCAAATTGTAAACAAATATAGGTAACGTCTGAGAGTCTGTGCTGACAAGTAGATAAGAAGATAAATGTAGAGTTTCTCTTAATTAGCTTTTCTTAATTAAAAACAGCGGCAGTGTTGTGATCAAAATGAACTCTGGTGGGAGTGTGGTCACTTGGTCTTCTGGGTATCGCTTGAGGAAAATTAGATTTTTTTCCCCTTCTAGGATAAATTGTGCACTAAAGAAGGAATAAATGGTGTCTGTGAGCAGTGTCCCCTTGGTTTTTATCTGCCGGAGATGGATGTGCCTCTTGTCGTTTTCAGAATGGCGTGGGGGCAGACTCAGCCATCATTAGCACCCCAGGACGGATCCAATTCACTAATTACTTATGCTGTCCTGGTTCACTGAGATTTAAGTACCAAGTCAATCCTATTATCTGCAGTCTCCCAAGCCTGCCAGAGCCATCCGTCTTTCATGGAAAAGAGGCACAAGGGTTATCAATTGGACCCTGTAGGACTTGGGATTTTCCTACTTTGGGAGAAGGCAAGATTAGTGGGGACTCAAGTCCAGGCCCCTCTAAGCTGCCACTTTGGATGCGATAAAAGTAAATATGGTGACAATTATCCATAACTACATGTAAAAATAAAAACTGGGAAGGGAAAGGCAGAGAGCAAGGAGGAAGGTTGGGTGGGGGTAAGGAAGAGAGATGAAAACGCTTGGAAAATGCTGCCTGTCCCGCTGTGACACAAGGCTTGTGGTTGCAGGCAGTTTTCCACATCACCTCTGAGCTACAAATGATAATTCATCTGTTACAAACTCATGATAATGTAGTCAGACATCGGAATTAAAATATTCTGAAATATTCCGAGGCTCCCTGGGAGAGGAGGGACGGCAGGGGAGGGGGACCACAGGAGGGAGAAGCAGCTCCCGGTGTCCCTTGAGTGGGCAAGTGGCCTCCGCCACATCCAACCGGTTCAGGGTCTCTGAGCTGTGAGGCCTGGCTTCCGGCTGCCTGGGATGGGTGATTGGCACCTGCTCTGCAGAGGGGAAGGGCCTGGCAGCTATTGGCAGCAGTGCCACGTTCATTTGCACACTTTATGAAGCAGCAGTGTGGCTACTAATACAAAAAAGAATTTTCTAAGCAGCATGACATCTCTTGGAATGGAATATTTGTCTTTACAAATGATTACTGCGCTGCCAGCTCTCGACACGGTGCTCGCAAACATGTGTAATTGTTAGAAGTGTAATGATGATTATTTGCATATTTAATGTTCAAACAGAACTGAAGAAGCAACCTAGACTAAACCTTTTAGGGGGAGATTTGAATATGTTCAACATCAGTTTGAGGAGTCCCAGGAAGTAGGAGGCTTCTGGTGCAGGGAGATTGCAGGGATAATTGGCTTAGAGTTCAACCGCACCTCCCTGCCTTGGTTCTTTATTCAGGGACACAATAGCGCTCTCTAGGCCCATGTGGGGTGGAAGTTCACCAACACCAGAAAAGGGCTTTCTCTTGGCTCTGGTTCAAACATAGACCGCAAGACACTCTGTGTCAGCCTGGTTTTACATTAACCAACTGTGACTATAAAAACAGGAGTCAGGAAACAGGCATGCAAGTTTGCTGCTTTGAGGAAGGAGGGTATACACTGAATTCATTATGCTTCCCATTCATCGGCAAGTGGAAATTGTCCATCCATCTCTACGCCCCGCCCCCCCCCCAAAGAAACCATTCTTGGGGAGCAATCTTGCTGAACTATGAAGATGGCATGGTATTTAGATTTGGAGGGAGAACATTCAGTTCTCTCTGAAAGTGGATCTACTTCTGAGAGTCTTTCCCAGTTTTTAGAGATAGAGAACAGTGTGCCATCTAAACAAAATCAAAAGCACCTCTCTTTTCAATTCCTTACCTTTCTTAAATTTAGACTCCAGTGTGTCCTTGTGGGGCTGTGGACCCCTTAGGTGTGAAGTCTAATACTTTGCCATTCAGCTTTCTGGTTGTGACTGCAGGGATTTGCAAGGCTCCCTTGTGATTCCTGAGGGCAGTTTCCTAAGGTTGAATCTCTGTAGGAAACATCACAGAAAACCCAGAACTGGGAAAGTTCCCTGTGCAAATGATACCCCAATGCATCTAATTCCTCCATACTGGTGGGGACACTGGCCCTCATATCGCTGTCCTCCTGCCTGCCTGACTGATAGACTCACAGCAAGCTTACCCACATACACGCACACATCTTGAACAACTTGAGACACTCAGCTTGTGCCACATGCTCCAAATCAGCAGGAAAGGAGGTTTCAGACGGCGGCAATCATCTCAGGGAAAACGCACCTTGCTGAAATCAATAGAATAATTTTTGATAATGTAGCCACTTGATCTGGTAATTTGGCCTTTCACCTGTAGTGAACGACTTCACCGGAGACTTTTTGAGCTATTAGATGCCTCTTACTTGGAGGCTATCCTGTCTTTATCTTTCCAAATATGTCGAATAATTAGCTTTCGAGTTTTTAGTGCTCTCTCGTCTTCTTCTCTCCCTCTCCCTCCTGTCTCTTTCCCGTCCCCCTCCTCCAGGGTAAGGTCCCCCAAGCTCCTCCCTCATGCCCTCCTCCATCTCCCGGACATGCCTATAAGCCACTTGCTCAACATCAAACTGTGCAGTCCTCTGAGGGCCACACAGTAAGCCCAAATCAATTATCATCTTGTAAATGGATTTCTTAAAAAAAAAAAAAGCCAAAACTCTGATTTTGCACATGGCAAATAGAGATTGCATAGGACCATTCCCAACCCTGTCCTCACACCTCAGCCTCCACTCTTTCTCATCCGGGTGGGAGCAAGCCTGCTGGTGGCCTTGAAATGATTTTGGGGCAGTAGATGAGGTTTAGCAATGGTACCCTTCATGGACCGGTCCGATGATTATCCTTCAGAAATCCAACAATACAAGTGTGTACTTTTGAGCATCAATGTGATCAACCACTTTGTGACAATAGCAAGCCCAGGAAAGACTGATAGTGAGCAGCCCACAGATTCGGGCACTCTTTCAGATTCATTCCTCTTAGGTCTCCCAACCACCTGAAGAGATAGGTGCAGATCTTACGAAGCCCCGCTTTTATGCAGCAAGAGATAAAGGCATGGACCAAACAAATGACCACAACGGCTCCCAGTTCACAAAGGAGGGGAGCAGAAACGGGTTCCATGTATTGTAGCACCAGTCTGTGCTCTAACCACTGCATAGTACTACCACCTGGGTTGTAAGTTGCACTTTCTGTCTTGATGCTAACTTTGGGCTAGATCTCAATGTGGATGCTAAAGTAGCCCCATCTGTTTGGACTGCTTTATGTCAGTTGCAAGACTCGGCTTGCCACTGTGTGTCAATTTAGAAAGAAATTCATTGAAAGAGGGGCTGATCCCTCCTGACCCCGTGAACCAGTTCATTACACCCCTACACCATGGAATACAGAAAACTGAGGGAATTATTTTTTAATATGATATTAAAACAACCCTTGGGATACAAAGTTGAATTTTATTCCTTGTTAAATTCTTTGAAGAGCAAAGTATTTAAAAAACATATGACAATAATTAGCAGTATTTCTTTGGGGGTTTGTTGGTTTGACCTTAGCCTTTTAATCTGTCAAAGTATGCTAATCAGCCTGACAGACAGAACGATAAAATACAGAAGCAGAGGCAAGAGCAGTGAAAAGAGAAAAGCAGAGGAGATGGATAAGGAGCAAGGGGAAGTGGTCACTCTTGCAGAGGAACTCCAACAGCTTTAGCACTCGGGAAAGCCTCAGAAGCAAGTCACTATTTTTATTCTAGGACCAGCAACGTGAGCAAGCTTACCTGAGTATGTTCCAGAAATCTTTCACTGTGAACTAAGAATGCAATAAATGTGTGGTTTCAAAAGTCATAGATGAGACACAGATCATGTCGAATGTCCTCATTTGGGGTTCAGATGTATGCTGTCTGCAGTTCTAACTGAATGCCTTGTGTCACTGTATAATTTCAGCAGAGAATGTCTTGTCCACCAAGTGTCCAAATGCTCCCCATTCTTCACGTCTCTGCAGGTAGGTGGACCATGGAGCACAGTGAGTGGGGATGTCCAGTATCACTTTTTTTTGGTTATTTGTTTGATAATAGACCTACATATTGGAGGGAATTGCTGTCACAAGTTCATGTAATCATGGATATCAACACAGTGAGATAGTAAATTAAGGCTGATCCCAGACTAGGAACTACCCTGTTTCATCCATTACTTGAACTCATGTCTCCTCTGTAATTCCACCATTCTATAGTTTGAAATGAACATGCACATCTATATAATTGTTGATATTTCTGAGTTTCTCTGCCTGCCTGTGTATAGGTAGGCTTCGAATGGGATTGAGTATTCCCCATTGTACTGATAGTCCCCCTGTCCCTCCCTACCTTCTCTGCTTCCCTCCCTTCTCCCCCTACCTTCCTAGGTATCCTTCACCCAGCTTATGTGGAGTTTCAACTATGGTGAGTTTATTAATTAAACTCAGCTGACTATCATCCTCTCTTACGTTTTCCAGTATCATTTTTGAGTCACATCAATGAAGAGCAGATGTATGGTCATCTAGCTTTCTCTTCTGTTGCGAAGAATGAAGGGCCTGGAGTTCAAGTGTGATAGCTACCAAGTGAGAGATTCCACACTTTAAGATGAGAGATCTCACGTTTCCTGGCTTCTCCAGCTACTGGGTAGAGTCAAATCAATCCCGATTCAACATGTTCTTTGAGCAAGAAAGAAGTTTTTGTTGGGTTAAATCATTGAGTTCGAGGTTAATTCGTTAGTAGAGCATAATTATGCCTTTTCTGATGCAAGTTCATAAAACTGCATAAGTAACTATTTCTACAAACTGAATTACATATATTTTTAAATTCGTACATCACCAACCAAACGTTATTTCATGACTATATCTAAATCACATAGGAAGAGTAAGAAGGAAATGACATACTATCTCCTCCATCATGAATACTGTGCAAGATGCTGCAGATTAGATGTTGACATTTGATCATTTGTTAAACAGAAAGGGAAATGAGGCTCAGGGAAGACAAACAACTTGTCTAATGACACACAGTTCCTTTTGAGAAATTCAGTATATTTGATTCAAAAATTTATTTTTTATTATAGCCTTTTTACCTAGCCTTCCTTGGAGACTATTTAGGAATTAGGAGCCAGAGAGAAGCATGTGTGCATGTGTGTGTGTGTGTGTGTGTACGTGTGTGTACATGTATGTGTGTCAAACTATATTTAAAATGTAAAGCTAAGTGATCATTAATTAATTAAATAAAACATTGGTGCAAATTTTACATTTCCCTCTTTCAAAAATATGGAAACAACTCCATTTCTATGTATGTCAACTTCAACCTACTGAACACAAGTACATCCCCCATTGTTTTAATTTTAATCAGCTTTTTTTTTAACTGCTGTGAGAAAAAGAATTGACAAGAACAATTTATTTATTTATTTATTAAGAAAGAGGGGACAGTGAGAGAGAGAGATAGAGTCAATTTTTATTTAGTTTTTCACTTGGCTTACGTTGCTCTGAGAATTTGTTGTGTGTGTGGTGCTGGGGTTTGAACTCGGGTACTTGCGCATGCCAGGCAAGCGCTGCAACTACTGAGCCACCGCTCCAGCCCGAAAAAAACAATTTTAAAGGAGAAAAGTTGATTTGGGGCTCATGGTGTCAGAGGTCTCTGTCCCTAGATGGCTGACTTCATTGGTCTAGGGCCAACTTGAAGGCCGAACATCATGGCAGAAAGGTGTGATGGAGGAAAACAGCGAAGGACATAGCAATAAGGAAGGGACAAAATATAAATCCCAAAGACATGCCACCAGCGTCCCACCTCCTCCAGACACAGTTACCACTCAGTTAATCCATATCAGTGCATTAAACCTTTGATTAAGTCACAACTCTCATAAATCCATTTATGTCACCTTTGACCATCCTTGGATTGTCCGACACATAAGGTTTTTGTAGGACACCACATATCCAAACTGCCCCACTCACTCTGAACACAACTGTACGCACACCCCACCACTCCCATGGCTGGGAAAGGTCTCCTGGGTCCTAGAACAAACAGCACAATACAAAGGTGCTGCAGTCACTGAACTGCAGAGTCAAGGATTCTTTTTTTCTGGATATAGATATACTGAGAACAGAACGTAGAGAAAGTGTGGAGGCCTTCAAAGTGGCCTATAGTAAAATTTGAGATGGGGTTCAAGTTCTTTTTCTCAACTTTATCTAGCTCCTAAGAGGATACGGGTATCTTACTGTGGCTGGGGACACTACGTAGATTATGGTACAGTCCTTGCCTTCATGAAGAGGGTACTTGAGATGAGAAATTACTGTGCTCCCTCTTCCACCAATAACTGATTTTTTCTCTTACCTGTCTACATCCCCACTCCAGGTCAACTTCTCCTCCTCTGTCCCATCTTTTAAACACTGTTGCCCTTCAGGGCTGCGTCTTCCGCAGTTTTCTTTCCTAACTGTGTATATGAACCAATTGAAGTCTAACGCTCTTTCTTATTGTCATCATTATCTGTGCTGGGTACACTGGGACCCACTCAGAGTTTTCTCCTTTGGGAGGCTTACATGGAAGTCTGTGGCAGCACTGGGTGACTTCTCCTGGCAACATCGTCACTGTCAAACTGTGCCTTAGTCTTGTGGTGCTCTTCATGTGACAGGCTGTCTTATTGCTTTACATCATTATTCAGCACAGGTCTGAGGAGTGCTAAAAATCAGATTAAAACTCAAGCTTCTCTAGGCCTCATAGTCTATCCCTTCAAGAGTGTTACACACCCTCTCCAGGATGTCAAAAAACCTCATGCTATGTTACATTTACTGTGGTTTGAATGTGGATTGACTCCTAAAGATTTATGTTTTGGAAGGTCAGCTATCAATACAGTTGTATTAAGAGGTTGTGGAGACTTTTAAGAGGTGAGGTTTGGTGTAAGATACTTAGGTCATTGAGGACATTGTTCTCTGAAGGAATTAATGATGCTTCTATGAAAGGAATTGGTTCCCTCAAAAGTACATTGTTATAAAAGAACAAGACTGAATTCCTTTGCTCTCTGGCTTCCTGCCCTATCAAGTGTTCTTTCTCTCTGTTGCACCTGCTCCTACCATGAAGCCATCTTCCAGAATTTGATTTACCAAGGAAGCTCTCTCCAGAGGCTGAATTGATGGGATCACTTGATCATAGATGTTCAGTTTCCAGAACCCTAAGCTAAAAAAATCTTTTTCTTTATAAAGTATCCAGCCTCAGGTATTTTGTTACATCAATGGAAAATGAACTAATACAGCACCAACCAAGCTTCCAATGGAAGAGCCGGATAGAAGTACTACTATTATTTTAACCAGAAATCAGGGAATTATTCACATCCTTCACTCAGCGTCCCTGCAGACTCGGACTTCTTATTTATTCTCAATTTTTCCAATCTTCCTCTATGTCCATAGTGCTTTAGAAGGAGTCTTCATCAGGGCTCCTAACCACTAAAGACTTCATTCAACTTCATTGTTGAAATTATTCCCTAAGAGATATTTCTAAGGCAAGATCTGAAATTAATGTTCCATCTCCAGTTTAAACCCTCCATAGACACCTCATAGCTTGCAAGATAAAGGCCTGACTGGGCTCTGGCAGAACCTGCTCTTCTGCCCAGTGCTGACCCTGTAGACAAGGGTCTGATGGCAGCGCCCTCCAGGTCCCAACTCTGCTGTCTTATTCCAGGGCCATTGCACAAGACATTTTGCTCTTCATTGGCTTATTTCACATCACAGTGTAGGGTTTATATCTTTTTTGTCAAACTTGAAAGACTGTGATGTATAACCTACTACCTCCATTTTCTCCCCCTCCTCCTTTGAAGATAATAACTCCCCCACCTGTGTATGCCCACCTGTGTCCGCCCACCTCTTTCCAAGGGCCCCTTCCGGTACCCAGCCATCTTCTTCCTGTGAACTTTAAATCATTACGACCCTCGCCATGTGAGTGGTGACCCCCATCCCATTCTCTCCCAGTCGCCTCCTACTCCCTCTTTGCACCTTCTTCCACCTAATCACACAATCAAGCAGACTGTGCACCTGAGCTCCTTCAATTAGAGCAAAAGGAAGGATTGCATCAGGTCAGAATTAAAAACCCCTCACTTCCTTGCTAGGCGCACATTTTTCTTTTGCCCTTTGGCTGAAGTAAAATTTCTGCCTTGCTCACCCACACCAGACCACGTGTTTGATTTCACTTATAAAAACAGGTGAGGAATCTCATCAACCTTTCCATCCTCCACCCCTGTCTTAGGCTACCTTTGATATTTCTTTACAGGATTACATCACAGTGTCACAACAACCAGTAAAAGGGGACACATTAGACCTTATTTATCACCATCTAGCAGAACAAGAAACTAAGGAGGGGGCATTTGAAGGACACATACAGAAAGCTAACTGGTTGATATAAGAACAAAATCAGTAGCCTTGATTCTCAGACCTGTATTATTCTAGGCAATTTCTTTTAGTTTAGAATTTAAAGGTGCTGTGAACCAACACCCCACCCAGCCTCCCTTTACATGGCTCTTCCTGCAGAAGGGGGAGCTTTCTCACCTGCATGTCTTTAACCACTGTGTAGAAAGTACAGTCCTTTCTATGCTTGGTACCTTCATTCTCTTTTGTCTTTTTCTATGCAGACATTTATTGCAGTGTCAAGCTTGGCTCTAAGCTTCCAAGTTCTTCATGTGTGACTCTGGGAAAGTCACCTCCATGCTTCTGAATTCAGTTTCCAAATTTGCGGTGTGATTTTGCAAGGAGAGGTCATATGAGATCAGATGTCTTGTCTTGCCCTAGCAATCAGTATTGGCAATAAAAATAAACTCAGTCCTAGAACAAGAATCCTGGCCAGCCAGGTTTTATCACGGTGTTTCTCACCTGAAAATCATTTTAAATGCTCAATTTTATACATAATTCAAAAAATTTTGGTGACTGAAATAGCCATACCGTCAATACCTGGCTTCAATAGGACTTCTTTTTAGTGGCTGAATGAACACACATATATTGGTTAGGACAAAAGGGATATGTTACAGGCCAAAGAACTGAGTTCAAATTCAATCTGTGCCTCTTATTGGCAGTGAGCATTGGGCAGGTGATTGGCATGTCAAAGATAATAGCAGCCCCACTCCATAATTCACTTTGTATTTGAGACAGTGGATATCAAAGCCCTTTGAAACATTGTGAACTAATCAAAGATATCACCTTCATTAAATGTGAACAATTATCAAGTCACCTGTTCTCTTTAGACCACAATTTCCTCCTTTTAAATGAAAGAGTTTAGCTAATTTCCTTCTCAAATTGTGTTATTATTGGAAATAACTAACAGTAGTGATGATGACAATCATCTTACCAATAGCAAAGGCTTACTAGGCACCAGAACTGTATCCCACATTTTAAACCTTCCAGGAGTGGTACATTGCAGTGTCAAGCTTGGCTCTAAGCTTCCAAGTTCTTCACGTGTGACTCTGGGAAAGTCACCTCCATGCCTCTGAATTCAGTTTCCAAATGTGATGGGATGATCCCCAGATAGATTTTCAGTTCCTAGAAAACAGAATCTAGCACAGCTAACGTGAGCAATGATGATCCAAATAGCAGGCACATTTATTTTCACATATTTCCCCTTACTTGGTTTGTTCATCACAAAGCTCAGAAGTAGGACTTTGAACAATATCCAGTGTCTACTTCTTGGAGTTCATGTTTACAACCTCAGACACCTGGCTGTACCCATGTGGGAATTTTCATCATGTCACCAACAAACTCATTGCTCTCTCTTCCCCCTCAATGCTGTGATGTTTCAGTTTCTTCTACTTGGAATTCCTAGCTTTCTTTTCATAGAAATCTCTGGTTCATCCCCATGATTGGGCTCAGTAGGTCACCTTCTGTCCTGAGCTGTTCCTTAGACTCTTCACCCAGTGTGGATCTCATTTGAATTCTTCCAGGGCATTTGCAGTTCATGCAGTGCCGATGGCTTGCTTATTTTATTTGTGAGTTTTCTTCACTTCCAAACTTCAGCCAAGCCCAGGAAGAGTGTGTGCTGTGTCTGGAGAGTCCCTCAGCCAGGGAGGCCTCAGTCAGCACTGTGTGGACCGCAAAAGAGGTTCATGAAGAGATGACGCACGTGCTGCAGGAATGCTTTGCATTTTCCACCTTTCCTCAAAATCTACTTTATAGTTTTACTTTGATGTTTCATACCCTAGCGTTTTTCCTATAGCTGAAATGTTATATAAATGGCTAAAGAGGAAAAATAAACATGACCGTGCAAGTTAGGCTTGCTTCTTACGCTGAGCCCCAACTATTAAATTTAACATTTGTAAAACACTGTGATAGTCAGCTTTGCGTTTCTGTGACCAAAATATCTGACCACCACATCTTAGAGGAGGAAAGTTGATTTTTGGCTCATGGTTCAGGGTTGCAGTCTGTGGTTGGCCAGCTCCATTACTCTGTGCTTGAGTGAGACAGAACATCATGGTGGAAGGGAATGGTGGCTGAAGCCAACATAGGCCAGAAAGAGAGAGAGAGAGTGAGAGAGAAAGAGAGATAGAGAGAGTAGGAGGACACACAAGGAAGAAGAATGCTTCCAGGGCACTTCCACAGTGATCCACCTCCTCCAGCCATGCCTCGCAGACCCAGAGTTACCACCCAGCACTATAGCACCTTTAAATTGGATGGACTGATTAGGTTACAGCTTGCACATATTAAGAACATATTCTGAACATATTCTAAGTTGACTTAGAAGCTTTTTTGGGGGGGCATCTCATATCCAAACCACAATAACACTAAAGTCTTAACTTGATTTCTTGCACTAAAGGTCAAAAAATTAACTTTATATCAGCCCATAGAAAATGGATCATGTGCAGGACCCTGGAGTTGGAGAGTTCATAGGAATCATCTTGACCCTAGAGAACATGATTAGTGCTACAGGATACTTGAAAGCAAATTGCCAGAGAGAAGGGGACAGATTTTTAAGATAGGGGAACACTGTACCTCATGATTAAACATTGGTACAATTAAAAGAAATAGCATTTGGCCAAAGGATACACAAGAGAGTAAAGTACTCACAACTTCCTTGGGGGAGGGCAAGACCACACAGGAGACATTAAGTCTCCTTGTTGGCAGAAGTAGAAGGCACAGAAGCAGAGATCCAGGCCAGATACTACAAGGAGAAAACTGGGCCAGAGGAAGGAAGATGGAACTGGAAGCCAGGGGCAAGGAGTTGAAATTTCAATGTTAAGGTAACAGAGTTGATAAGAAGTCTGGAGATGGGAATGGAGGTATTGGTGGGGAGCAGACCTCATGCACTCCACTTTCAGAGTTTATTTTGGCACAGCACATGAGAGGATTTGGAAAAAGCAGACTCAAGGATGGAGAGCAAAGATTCTGTACTAGCTCAGTCTTTTGTTTATAGATTAATTATTCTAGAAAGATTGAACAGCAAGCATTTTATTAACTTCCCTTTGTGAAGAACATACTCCTAACACACCCTGTTCAACAGTTATACATCAGTTATTTCAGGACTCTGAGCTTTTGCAGGAAACCAGCAACCAAAATGTCAGCCAAGTCATCATTACGCTTGGATTCTGGAAACACAGTTCTAGGGCTTAAAAAGGCTGCCTACCCGTTTTTGTTAGGAATGACCATTTTGCATTTGATTCCTTTCTGGATTCCTTGTCCGGCTTCACCTCTCATGGAAAGGAATCACAGCGCTCTCTCCCTAGCTTTCTGCAAGCCTCCTCTCCTGCACATACCCCTTTGAAATTTTTACAGCAATCAAGCACTCCCTTGGCCATTATTTTTTTTTACAAGTAAAGATAACACGTAATGTGCTTTGGTACAATGCTGGAGGAGCACATGGGAAGGGTGAGATGACAGGGAAGGAAGTTCCTTTCTTCAGGAAGCAATATCTTGGAGGTGGGCTATCAGGGAGCCTGCAAGATCTGAAGTTTCAGACACTGAATGAAAGAAACACTCAGCTAACAAAACAGAGTGCCGCAGAGGACGCTTCATCTGCTCTGGCCAAATCCCTTCTTTCTTTCTATCCTTTCTTTCCTAATAACAGCTGCCCTCTCATTCCGTGTTACTCTGCTGTGAAGAACAAAACCTCCCTCTGACTATCTGTTTTTCTTTTCTTCCCCAGAGTAGGTCTCATTACTGGTGATTAGCAGATGATTAAAACCAATTCAGCTTCCCCCAGTAGATATTTTCTCCCTGTTTGTGCCTAACGCGTCAGCCTTCAATGAACGTGCTCCTAAGCTTATTAACAGGCTCAGAGGATTAGCTGCTGCCTGGCTCAGTGGCTCCCATATTGTGATGCAGGGAGTGACATGGAAGCATTTGCTGAGCACAGACAGGACCGCTGGGACCAAACTATCTAAATCACAATTTTATTTTCCATGTAGAGCAAGATAAAGGAAAACCTAACAATAATTACAAAAATCAAACGTGTGAACAAGTCTGAAAATATCCTTATAAACTCAGTGGCAGAAAAACCCATCAGGACTGGTGTCTGTGTGTGTGTGTGTGAGTGAGTGTGTGTGTGTGTGCGCGTGCATGTGTGTGCGCACACGCATGTGTGTGTAGTGCAGCTCATATGAATGTTTATCTACATTCACACCCACGTATGAAGATGGAGGTCCTTATTTAGTCTGTGCATTTACTTTGGTGTCTCTACAATATGTGTTTTCACAAGTCACATAAGAATAGACATACTTTATCAGAGAATGAAAAATTGTCAATTCAGAATACAAGAGACTGGGAATCGAGGTATCACTTTAAAGAGGATCTATTTCTCCAAAATTGTGAACCTCGTTTCCACCATTGGCAAATATAAAGAAATTCCAAATACCTTTTTTGACTTCTGTTTATAAGCCATGAAAACACCACAAGGGCTTTACAGTTTCCTTATGTAGAAGGGTTTTCTTTCTCAGATAACTGACTGTGGTAATGATAATCAGGATTGCAAAAAGAATAGTGATATATTTATTAACTGGTATGGTAATTAGCAGGTTAGGAAACACATAGGAGCATCCTTTCAACAAGGTCTGAAAGGAGAAAAACCTCATGGTATAACTCGGATGGACGATGTGTTTAAAAGGGTTGTGCTTGATGGGAACAGTGTTGCTTTATTGTCACAAATTGTCTGTTGTTTTCAATCTCTAAATTTTTCCCATTTATTTCTTTCCACCTTTTCAATGCAGCCTAACTCTGAGAGTGCTGGAGCTTGAAATCTACTTTGATTCCTAATAGCAATAGGATTGGTGGAAAATGTCAACAAATCCTCCATCGCCAGAGAATGAAGGAACTGTGAAAGGTAAGGTACGTCGGTTTCCCCGGCTACATGATGGAGTAGGTCTGCAGATGAGGAGAAGAAAGGAAAAATCTGGAAAACCAGCAATGCCAATGAAACAAAGAAAAATCCAACAAACTCGAGGGCAGTAATGAAGATTAATGGAAGATATTGTCAATCATTCAAAATGGCACCATCATAGTTTATTTCATTTCAATCATTTAACTTCTAAGAGAAAATGACAGACCAGAAGTCCTTATTGGTTAAATTTTACCAACATTAAAAAATTTCCAGGAGTAGTACTTCTGACCTTGGTTGGCCCCAATAACTAGGTAATTGCTAAAGGATCAATTCCCTTCTCATTAAACAATAGGCCCCAAACAAATGTAATCTGTCCAATGAAATAACACTGAAGCTGAAGATAACAGAAGACAAGACAAGCTTAAGAATGTCAACCACCACAGTGCTGAGAAACACAAATGCGTAATCAATAAACTTCTGAAACATTTGACATGCCTATGAGGCATAGCATATAGCATCTAGGAGAAATGGATTGTATGTATGATTACACAGAGGCAAATATTGTTTAACGAAACACTTTTGCTTGGGAGTGTTTTGCTGGAACTTCTGAGAGTTTCTGAGTCAGTGCAGAGACAGGTTCAGGTTCAGGAGCAGGGCAGTGCCAACCTCAGCCAATGAATCAAAGGCACGGTGCCACAGGAAGGGAAAGATATTTCTGTTCCCTCCACAGCCAGCTCTGCACAGCACAGGGCCAGGGGGGCATTTTGAACTGAGTTCCTTCCACCTGCTGAATTAAACATCATAAAAGAGAGAAACACTTGTTTTCCTTCCACAATCTCTCTAACAACTCAGCAGGAATGACGGGTACAATGTGATGACTATCCTGTTATTTTAAAGAATCTGAGAATTACTTCTGAATCCTCAAAATGCAGTGCACAATTTGCCCTGATTTCAGCTTTTAGGTTTCACAGGATAGAGGGATACAATGTGTATGGGAGTACCTGGGTTGGATGCCCAATAACGTGGAGGGTAGGAACTATCGATTTCACTTTGGACCACACTAAAAATTAGTTGTGGTACATATACACAATGGGGTTTTATTTGTCCATGAAGAAAAATGAAATTATGTCATTTGCAGGAAAATGGTTGGAAACAAAGCCCATCATGTTAACCAAAATAATTCACTCAGAAGGTTAAGGGTCATAAGCTTTCTCTCATATGCAGAAACTAGAGATGAAAAAGTAAAATAAAGGTAGAGGGGATCTCCTAAAAATCAAAGGAAGATCAGTAGAGGAAAGGGAATGAGGCAGGGAAGGACGAGGGAAATGCTGGGGAGGGATATCAGTCAAATTATATTTTTATATTATGTGCATGTATGAATAGATAACAGCAAGTCCCATCAATATGTTCAACTATATAGCGCCCATTAAAAAGTCCTTCTAAAAAGTGTTAACTATGTCTTGTCTGAAAGTTTGGGGGCCAGACGAATTTCAGATTTTTTTTTTGAGAGAGAAACAATTTTTATTTGGTATTTCATGTGGCTTTCGTTGCTCTGACACTCAGCTGTGTACGTGGTGCTGGGGTTTGAACCCACGTACTCGCACATCCTGGGTAAGCTCCATAACTGCTGAACCACCGCTCCAGCTCCAGATTCTACCATTTATTTTTTATTTTTCTAATGAAAATAATATATTTATATTCTGAAAGTTAGATTTACCCCCTAGAGGCCCCTCTAATTACCCACCCTTGTCCCTCTCCCTCTCCCTCCTCCTCAGTACAGATTTTTTTAAAATTTTGGAATATTTGCATCTGGATAATGAGATATCTTGAATATAAGATCCAAATTTAAACATGAAGTTCTTGCAAGAAATTTCATATAGTATTTTGTTTTAATTTTTATTCGGTAAACATGGTTCATATAATATTTTTAGAGGGCTTATGTTTTATTTGTTTGTTTGTGGTACCAGATATTGAACTCAGAGGTGCTTAACTGCTGAGCCACATCTCCAGCCCTTTTTATTTTTTAATTTTGAGACAGGGTCTCACTAAGTTGTTCAGAGGTTAAGTTGCTGAGGCTGGCTTTGAACTTGTGATCCTCGATCCTCCAGCCTCAGCCTCCTGAGTTGCAGGGATTACAGGCGTGTGCCACCATGCCCAGTTGAGCGCTTGTGTTTTGATGGCAAACATCCCATGAGACCCAGTGTGGACTCTTCCAGGTGTGGAGTCATGGCAGCACTCCATGTGGTTCTGATTTGGGTATATTATGAATTTTAGATTTTTCTGACTAAGGATGCTCAACCTGTAAATACCCTTGAGCTATTATTTAATTAACCTGTTCAAATTTTAGCTATATCTTCTCAAGTCTGGAGGAAATATGGCCTTTTCACAGAATTAACAAGGACTAATAATAATGCATGAAGGTTGGCCAATGTTCAAAACAGACTCAGCATAGAACTTGGCACTGAGAGAGATCACAGTAAATGTCACTCGAATCATTAGCAGTGTCATCAAGAGGGACAAATTTTCTCATGTGTTTCCTGATGTGCAGACCCTATGTGGATGTGTTGGGTGCATACCAAGGAGAGTGGTTGAGTTAATGAAGATACTTGTAAGAAGTTTGAGAGACAGTCACTACCTCTGATAAACCTGAGTTTTGTAGGAGCAGAAGACTGGAATGTGGGTGAAGAAGAAAGATAAAAGTATAAGGGACAGGACACACATTAAAAGATCAATAACAATCTAAGGCAGCATTGTAAAGTGATAAATGAGTGTTAGAGATAATAAAAACTGTCAGCAAGAGGAGGAATCCTTAGAGCCAGGGCTATCAGGGAAACGCAGTGCAAGAACTGGGGCTTGAACTCAGAGCAGGTGTGAAGAGAAATCACAACATCTTTTCATTGGGTCACCGGGTGCTTCCTTTCTCCCCTTCTAGAGGATTCTATCCAGAGAGCAACTCCCTTGTATGTGGTTATGTGTGATTGCGTGTTCGACTGGTGGGAGGGTTATTACTATTATTATTAATGATAATACCACTTGAAACCCTAGCCAATGTAACCCAACCATTTGGAAGAGCTGCATGGCTCTATTATCCAATTGATAATTTCAGGGTTTTATTCACAGACACAATCATGAGAAAAACAAGGAGAAGACAGTCTCTGGGTTGTGTACATATGCGTAGACTTGCCTTTTGAGAACATAATTGGGGACGGGAGTTATTACAAAGAAAAGATCATTAAGAGTTACAAAGAAAGAAAAAAGGAAAGAACGATGGGGGGAAAAATATCTTGCTTTGCTGTGCTACATGCCAAGCCCTGGGAGGCCTGTTCCACTGGAGCTGGGGGCAATGGCCGGCCAATGGGAACTCAGGGTAGCCAAGCCCCATAGCCAGTCTCGGATGACAGATGTCAGGGAGAGCAAATGAAAGGGACATAAGGGCTAAGAGAAGTGCAGTGTTGTCTGGAGAGAGCTGAGAGGGAGTTCTCTTCCACGTAAATATTAGGCAGAATTAGCAAACGTGGCTGCTGGCCGAGACTCCCCCCTCCTTTCTAATAAAACGTCCTCAGGCAGCTGGGATCTCTAAAACTCTACAGAGGGGTAGCTAAAGCCCCTAGTGAGATGCAGGCTGGAGCCCCACTCTGTATGGCAGACTGAGCAGAGGTGTTCCCCTCCCCCACTCTGGAGCTCAGAAACAGCCCCACTGTGAGGCCTGTAGGGGAGGAGAAAGCCTGGGAAAGAAAGGCAGGCCTGTTCACACCGCTGCTCAGAAACCCAGAGCCAGTCTGCAAAACATTTCCAGCAAGAAGCAGACAGCTCAGTGGTTTTAACTAGACGTGAAAAGACAGAAATATCAAACATAAAACTGATGGACCACTTCCTAAGAACTTCCCAAGTAAGACGGTCTAGTCGCTGAGTCTGAGAGTGGGCAGCTCTGGCTCTCTCTCTTTCCTCATCTATCTAGCCACCCATCACTCTGTCTCTCTCCATTTTTTGTCCTATAATACCAGCCATAAGCCTTGACAGGTACCATCCAGTACATTTGGTCTAGAGAACTTGGAATTTTCCTGCAGAATCTGGGAATCTGTATGAATATAGTGGAATAAATATGGGTTGAATGAATGCACAAGATATTCTTGATAAGATTCTATAGAGAAATGAAAAGTCACAGATACAGGGCTGGCTGTTATTTTGGAAAGATAGCGTAAGGATCCTATTCACAGTTTCCATGGCTATCCTTTCCCTTTCTCTTTTGCCACCCGCAGGCATGATTATAAGGTAACGTAACAGAGGTCTCTGGCCCACGGATGCTACCATTTTAGTTGACAGAAGAGTCAGAATGAGTAATAACCAACATTTATGTGCCAGGCAGTGTTGCAAGTGCCTTATGAAGACTAACGCATGCAAACCACACAGCAACCTATGAAGAAGGAGCGCTAGGGTTTTTCCATGGTGTTCATATACAAACCTTACATAGATAAGTAACTTGTCAGCCTTAATCAGTGCATAATACTGTAACAAAACCCCCGAAGCTTGGTAACTAACAGACAAGAGGAACTTACTTTTTGTAGTTCCCGAGGCCTGGAAGTCCTAAACCAAGGTGTTGATAGCCTGGCTGTCTGGTGAGGGCCACCCTCCTAGTTGATAGAGGTGCCTTCTTGTTATGTCCACATGTGATGGAAGGAGTGAAGGAGCTCCCTGGGACTGCATTTATAAGGCACTAATCCCACTCCTGAAAGCTGTGCCCTCATGACCTAATGACCCACAAAGACCAGCCCTCATCATAACCCTAATCCAAGGCATTTGTGATTAAAATTTTAGCCTTTGAAGTGGGAGGACGCAGTCTAGTATAGCACTGTCCAAGGTCCCAGATGTAGAAGGGAGGGGGTTAAGTTGAAACCAGACATCCTAGTTTTATAGGCTGTATGTGAAGTCTTTCTGCCTCTAAGCTTGGTTTTTTTTTTTTTTTTTTTTTTTTTTTTTTTTTTTTTTTTTTTTTTTTTTTTTTTTTTTTTTTTTTTTTTTTTGTACAATTTCTTGGAACTCTCTGTTGTTTGCAATCTTAAGAAGTAGACCTAATTCTAGTACTTTTCAAATCTGACAATTCAGTAAGGCTGGGCAATCACAACCAAAAACCTGATACCTGCCCAAATAAGAATTCTAAGCCCTCTAACTGAAAGATGCAGACTACTAAGAGCATGTCCTAAACATTCTTGATGCAGCAAACAAAGAAGTCACAGCATTTTAGTGTAGATTGCAATCTGAAGAGGCCCCCTAAGATAAAGGAGGTAGGCTTATCAGAGAAACTTAGCTCTTGGTACTGCTCATTCCAATGCAAGCTAAGAGTGGAAAAGTTCATTCAATACTTACACCTACAAAGTCCCAGTAGGATTTTTATAAAGACAGCTGATTGTTTGGCAGAAGCACTTTTAATTATTTTTATTTCTGCACTCCAAAATATTGAGAGAAGATTACATATTATTATTGGGCTTCTCTGGGGAATAAAGAGTAAAAGCTACATTATTAATTCCTCACAAGAACCATCCCTCCCATCCCTCCTTTTCCTCTCCCCTCTTCTCTCTCCCTCCCTACATATCCATGTTTTCACTTGATTATTTGCTATTTTGACTTTGATGAGTCTAGCATATATTAATTCTGGAAAATGGACAATCATATATATATATATATATATGTATATATATATATATATAATTTCTATCCTATATATAATTTCTACCCATTTCTACCCATTATGGGGGTAATATAGAAGAGTCAAGAGACTGGGATGTGAGTGATGTGGGGGGTGATGATTCTGGATTAGGATCAAGGGAGTACCATATTATAACTACAATTGCATTTATAATTGTACAACAACACAACTGTTCAATAAAAAAATTTAAAAAAGAATTATCTGAAATATTTTAGTACCCCTAACTGAATGAGTACCTTTTAAAAAATGATGCAATTCATTATATTCTAAAAATGCATCTTGGAGTTCGTGATATTCTCATAGAAAAAAGAACAAATGGAAAGAAAAAGAGGGAAACAGAAAGAGAAAGGAGGAAAGAAGAAAAAAGAGAGGCAGAGAGACAAAACAGAGGGGTAGAAAGAAGTATAAAGTTCACTTAAAAAGACACAGAGATGTGGCTATTACCTGACATTCAAAATGAATTGATGGCTGCATCTTTAAATTAAATGTATCATGCAATGTATGCCATGAAATAATTATATTGTTTATTTATTATAGCAAATAAACATTACCTACTGGATTTTTATATACCATACATATTATGTTCAGTGTAGTTATGTCTTCAACTCATAGTTTAATGGAAGTGCTAACTGTAGGTAAATACAGATATACACATTCCACTTGAGTAGGTCTCCACTTTTCTATGACAGATATGATGTAAGGATGTCTCTGGAGACTTCTGAATTGAATTATCACATCACTGATACCTTGTTATTAAAGACATCTTAGATTAACATGAAATACCACTTGATGCTTGAAAGGTAAGCTGATCAACTAATTACTAGATAAGTTGCAAAAGAGATTCCCAGAAAACAAACAGGAAAAGCACTTTAAAAACTGAAATATAATTATAAAGTAATGACAATTAAGTAGCACTTAGGTCCTCGAGCGTTGACACTGAACAGTCCAACGCATGCTAGAGACATGGTGTGAACTGCCCCAAGAGAATTGTTTTCTCATGCCACAGGTGGAAATCTAGGTGAGATTTCACCACTAGTAAAGCCATTGGGTACTAAGTGCTCCATGTGGGCATGCATGTCACAGCTGTCATGAAACCCCCTCACCTTATGATTGTCCCATCAATTGATTGATATTTATAAAGCAGGAATGGGAAAGTACCACATTCTCCCTACTTGTAGAGCAATGCTCTTCTTCTAAGAATCTCATCTTATGCAGACCAGAGACTCTTTCTACAATTTAGCTTCTGAATTTGAAACTGGGAAAGATAACATCTTTACCATATTCATTTAATGAACTACTATTGTGGGAATAAAACACACAAAGTGCTCCTCCTTATTCTAGTCTGAGAGAAAGGATAAACCAGTAAGGTCACATGTCCATTTGTGATGTTGGTGAGTGATCCAAATAAAGCCACATAGCGGACACCTGAATTCTGAGGCACAGTTGCTATGCCATGAAGAATCCTGAGGGAAGATCTTACATAGAAGGGAGCTTTCTACTGGGCAGACAGCATGCAACAGGTGGAAATCTAGCAGAAAGAGATGATGCAAATGCACAGCTACGGAAAGATTGTCCTTTCAGAGGAAACAGCACCTGAAAGGTTCCAGAGCTGGGAGCATCCTTGGCGTGTTTGAGGAGTAGCAGGGAAGCCATTGGTCTGGAGGGAAATGCAGGAGGAGAGGCAGGAGGAGATTAGATCATGCTGCAGGGATTCCCCACTCCAGAATGATGCAGTATCCCTATAATTACCAGGTTCTTCCTCTCACAACTGAAAATCTTTGTCATTACATATGAAGCATGTGTAGGAAGACTGAACTTTGTAAGGACTACAGGACTAGTATCTAGGGACTGCAGGGCTTGAGGAACTGGATGTTGTGACTTCTGTGGGTTCCTCTGTGCTTCCGTATATCTTGGACAGGATGCTTCAGAGGTGTTAGTCAGAACTGCCAGTAGGCAGCTGCCAAAAATAAATAAATAAATAAATAAATAAATAAATAAATAAATAAATAAATAAAAACAAAGCTCCAAGCCAAGACTGTTGCTCCCAGGCAGAGGACTAAGAAAGGGACAAGGATCAGCAAAATGTGTTCATGACATTACCCAGCCAGTTGTGAATGTATACAGCATAGTCCTCCACATACATGCCAGGAGTGAACAGTGAGCTCCTAACCGCCCCCACCCCTGGGGAAGTCTTAGCGTAGCCATGCAGTGAACTGATCTCCCATCCCCCTGCCCTGCAGAGCTACGCATGCTGGGATTCCCTTGCAGGGATTGTGCTGGTACAGTCTAGCATCAACCTGAGCCCCCTTCCCACTCAGTACCAAGAATAGTTAGCAAAAGGGTGAGAGGCTGGGCTGGAAAATGTGCAGAGTCCCACATCAGTGTTAGTGGAGCCCCATGGGGAAGTGAGACTTAACCCTGACCTTCACTACTGAGCAGAATGTGGTGGTGGGCAGTGGAGCCAATTTCCCTCCACTTACTCCCCTCCCTGTCCCGTGTGTCAGTGGGATCCCGGGAAGGGCTGAACTTCCGCCCACACTGTGTAATAACAAAGCGATGTGATTAGGTCTTTTGCTTCTTTTTATTTGGCAGTATTGAGTTTCAGAGGAGAGCTGACCTCATTATAGAGGCAAAGAAGTAGTGTGACATTGTATCCCAATTTTAAAGGAAAGGTGTCAGTAGGGCCATGTGAGACTGCATCTCCACCCTCACCAGTACAATTTTGAGTCAGTGTTTCATGTGTGCGTCAATGATACTGGCAGAATCCAGAAGAAATTAAACATGCACACTCCTGCACACTGGGCTATGTTTAAAGAGAGAGTGGGAATGCTGGTTAAAATACCATTAGAATTCAGTCACCAAATGCAGTATCCAAAATTTCCAGCTTGCATGTCAAAGCCACTCATCATACCAAGAACAGGAAAATTATAATCAGTGCCATGATAAATTAAACGTTGGAATTACATGACAAGGATTTTAGAGACACCTTCATAAAAATGCTTGAATAAGTAATTGTAGATTCTCTAGAAACAAATTGCAAATTAAAAGCATTTAGCAAGAAATAAAAGCTATAAAAGAAGAAATAAATAGAAAATACAGAACTGAAAAACAATATAGCCAAAATGTAACAAAAACCCTCATAGGGAATTCCACCAAACATTAATGTAATTAACACTAACATTTTACAATTTCTTCCAGAAAATAGAAGAAGATGGAAAATATTGCAACTTATTATTAGGCTATTATTTTCCTGATAACAAAACTAGAAAGTTTAGACAAAATGAATAAAAAAGAAAGAAATCAAAACTACATCCCAGTATCTCTCACAAATGAATTTGTAAACATCTTCAACAAAATATTAGAAAATTGGTTGTAATAAGATGTAATATGTATTATAAAATATTAAACCAATGTGACTGATTCCAGGCATGTAAATCTGATTAAACATTTGAAAATCAGTCACTGTAGTCCATAATATGAACAAGGAAAAGAATAAAAATCCTGTGGTCATATCAGTAGAGGCAGAAAAAAATTTTAAAAATCTCATTAACACTTAAAACAAAACAAAAATCTCAACAAACTAGTAATTGAAGGAACTTTTTTTTTAATAGAGGGAGAGTAAGAGAGAGAGAAAGATAGAGAATCAATTTTATTGAGTTTTTCATGTGGCTTTTGTTGCTCCAACAATTCAACGCGTACATGGTGCTAGGGTTTGAACGTATGTCTTCCAGGCATGCCAGGCAAGCACTGTAACCAGTGAGCCACTGCTCGAACCCTGAAGTAACATTTTAAACTTGATAAAGAGCACTGATATCATACCTAACAGTGCATGAAATTTTCTTAAAAATTGGGAACAAGCCAAGGACATGCACTCTTTTTTTTTTTTTTTTAATAAAGAGAGAGGGACAGTGAGAGAGACAGAGGAAGAGAGAAACAACTTTAGTTTTTCACATGGCCTTAGTTGCTCTAACGCTCAGCTGTGTACATGGTGCTGGGGTTTGAACCCGGGTCCTCGTGCTTGCCAGGCAAGCGCCGAAACCGCCGAGCCACCGCTCCAGCCCGGACATGCACTCTTAATACTTTTATTCAACATAGTACTTGAAACCCTACCTACTGCAATAAGGCAAGAAAAAGAAACAGAAGGTATTCAGATAGGAAAGAAAGATATACAACTATCTTTATTTGATGATGACAAAATTGTACCCATAAAAATCTTGGACAATTAAAAAAAAACAAACAAAAATGAATAAAGAAAATTCCATCTAGAGCATATCAGTAAATTCAACAAGATTTCAGAATATGAGATCTACATATAAAATTAACACATTTTCACAAGTTAAAAGCGAACATGTGGGAAGCCAAGTTAAAAGCATAATACCACTTACAAACATTACCAAGAAAATGAAATACTTAGGTATAAACTCAATGGAACATGTATAGAAATTACATGGTGAAAGTTTTTAAATATTTAGAAAGAAACTATGATGAATAAATGAAGACACACATGGTGTTCAGAAGTTGAAAGATTCAAGCAGTAAATATGTCAGCTCTATCCAAATTGATGTATCAATTTAATGTGGTTCTTATCTTAGTGTAATTTTTATATACAAAGACAGTTTAATGTGCTTCATATCAAAATCCCAGCAATACTTTTATATCTATGTGTATGCTTTTACACAGAGATAAGCTAATTCTAGAATTTATGTAGAATGGCAAAGACCCTAACATAGCAAAAATAGTTTTGAAAAAGAACAAAGAATCATGCCACAGACATTGAAGGCTAATGTCTATTTACAATATCCAAGTTAACCTGGTATTATCAGAAGGAGAGGTACATAGACTAATGAAGCAGATAACCTAGAAACCGTCACACAAAAATATGACCAGTTGATTTTTCACCAGGGTCACAAAAATAATTCTATAAATTGAATTATGTCCTATCCTTTACATACAAACAATTCACTAGTTAAAGCCCTAACCCTCCATGTGACTGTGTTTGGAGATGGAGCCTTTGGAAGGTAATTAGGCTTAGCTGAGTCCAGGAACAAGAAGGTGGGTCCACATGGTTCAGTTAGTCTATTTATAAGAAGAGCAAAAGAGAAATCTCTCTCCCCCTATCATATGAAGACACAGTGAAAAAGCAGCTAGCTATCTCCAAGCCAGAAAGGCATCCCTCACCAAAAGTCAAAAGAAACAGCACCCTGACCTTAATTTTGATTTTCAAATTTCAATAGTAAACAAAAAATAAGCAATTTATGTCAATAACAGGCAAAACACATGAACAGACACCTCACAGAAGAGGACACACACGGCAAATAAATACATGAAAAGAACTTTCATATCTTTAGCCATTAGGGAAATGCAAATTAGAAATAATATGGTACACCACTACATATACATAAGAATGGCTAACTAAAAAATAATTGGCAACCTCCAAATCTGGTAAGGGTGAAGAGAAACTGGATCACATATACACACTGCAGATGGCAATATAAATTGTCTATTTGAGTGTTTTTTGTTGTTGTTTTTGTTTTGTTTTGCTTTTTGGATAAATATAGGACCAGAAGAGAGGCAAGGGATTGGGGAATGGGAGGAGGGAGGTAGAGAGGTGTAGCGGGGTGGGGAAATTGACCAAATTATGTATCTGTATTGTGTGCATCTAGGAATATGTGACAACAGAAGCCATCATTATGTACAACTATAATGCACTAACACATTTTTTAAAAAATAAAAGTATTTAAAAAAATTGCCTTTGTACTCTGGAGCACAGGTTAGAAAGGACCTACTAAAAGTGGACTTGGGATAATGAACTTATAAAGAGGAAAGGCTTATTCTGGCTCACAGCTTTGAAGGTTTCAGTCCATGTTTGATTTGCATTGCTAATTTTAGTCCTACGGTGAGGCAGCCCATCATCAAGGAGAGTGGGTGGCCCAGCAAGTTATTCACCTCTTGATCAGTGTGAAAGAGAAAGAGGAAAAGTGAGTCTTCACAATTCCCTTCAAGAGCTCACCTCCAAGGACCCAGGGCCTACCACTAGGCCTCAACTCCCAGAAGTTTCAACATTACCCAATAGCACTTCCCTGAGAACCAAGCCATTAACACATGGACCTTTAGGAGACATTCAACCCCTAAACTATAGTAGTAAGTAGTAACTATCAGATTATCCAGCAATCTCCTTTTTGTGTATCTGTGCTACGGAAATGAAATCTTATGTCAAGCTATGCAGGCGCTTGGGATATAACTTAGTGGAAGGCCACTTTCTTAGCATGTATGAGGCTCTGGATTCAATCTTCAGAATTTGAAAAAAATATATGTATGTATGTGAATATTCATTCATAGAAACTTTACTCATAGTAACTGAAAATTATTCTTCCAAATGAATCTAAGAATTGATATTTCTCTATCTGTGAAGAGTGTCATTGGTATCTTTTTTTATAAGAGAGAGAAGGGAAAATGAGAGAGAAAGAAAGAGAGAATCAATTTTATTTAGTTTTTCATGTGGCTTTTTGCTCTGACATTTAGTTGTGTATGTGGTGCTGGGGTTTGAACCCATGTCCTCATGTATCCCAGGCAAGTGCCATAATCACTGAGCAGCTGCTCTAGCCCCATGCCATTGGTATCTTGATGATCTTGATGGGGATTGCATTGAATCTGTGTTTTTGGCAGAATGGTTATTTTGACTTTATTAATTCTGCCTATCCAAAAACATGGAATGTCTGTTGTCTCAGGTCTTCTAGTTCTTTCTTCAAAGTTCTATAATTTTCCTTATAGAGGTCTTTTGCTTCCCTGGTTAGATTAATTCCCAAGTATTTTATTTTTATTTTTGGTTATTATGAATGGGATGTCTTTCTTGATTTCATCCTTGGCCTGGAGTATAGGAAAATATTGATTTCTGGGCATTGATCTTGTATCCTGCTACTTTACCAAATTCATTGATAAGCTCTATCAGTTTTTGGTAGAACTTTTTAGGTCTGCTAGGATCATAGCATCAGCAAATAGATATAGTTTTGACTTCTTCCTTACCTATTTGTATACCTTTGATTTCCTTTTCTTGCCTGATTACTCTGCCTAATGTTTTGAGAACTATATTGACCTGATTCAACTATACATTGAATAAGAGTGGTGAAAGTGGACATTTTGTCTTGTTCCTGAGATTAGTGGCAATACTTAGCAAAAAAAAAAAAAAAAAAAAAAAAAAAAAAACCAGAAGATGTTAGTGGTTCACAGGTTTGGAAGTGGGTCACAGGTCACAGTGGGGAGAGAGGTAGGTGTGGTTTTGAAAGAGCAGGGCAGGACTCTGGTGGGTTTGGAATGCGGTGTGCCAATGCTGATCTCTGATTGTGATGTCCTACTGTGGATTCACAGTATGTGATCAAGGGGAGAAAACAAGTAAAGTGTACAGATGGTCACCAAATACTTCTTATAATTCATGTGAATATATGAGCATTTAAAAATGAAAAGTTTAATTTAGAAAAAAGAAAGAGGCGCTGCCTTTTACCCTTTGTACAAGGGAAGTTGGCTAATCCCTGCTCCAGGAATGAGTGGAATAATATGGTCTGGGTTTGAGAACAAGCCCTCGTCTTCTGCATGGGCAATGGCAGAAACAGAAATCAGGGCAAAGCAGCAGCAAAAGTCCAAGGTGGAGGGGGCTTGCAGTAGCAGATGGGAGTAAATTGTTTAGATTCTAAATCTCCTTTGATACAGATACCTACATTTTTGGTTTCATACTCATGTCCCTATGTATCGTCATTTAAACTCTGCTCTATGGCGGTCTTTCAAATCCACTTGGACTTCTGCAGTTCCCCTATATTCTTTTCTCTAGAAAATTTTTAGTTACCCTTTAGGTCCCAGTAAAAAATCAATTTCAGGGTACTTGAAATTGGCTTCTAAACAAAATATATATATATATATATATATATTTTTTTTTTTTTTTTTGCTGAGTCTCTAACAGCAGAAATACATCTAAGGTCCTGACACAGAAGGGATAAAGAATAATAATAATATTGCTTAATAGTTGTTGAGTTCTTTCTGTGTTCTATACACTGTACAGATACTGTGCTACTTACACATGGTATATTATATACTCCACATATAAGACCTCATTAAATTCTCAAGATACAAGAAACAGCATGAGGAAACTTTTACAGTTAGGAAATCAAGATAGATAAGAGAGGTATATCAAATTTTAACTTATTTTAATCAGGAAGCATTTAAGATCTGCAATCATTTGGGGACACCACATATCGTAGGAATTACACCCAATACTATATAGTTGTTCTTCTATATTTGCAAGGGATCAATTGGTTCATGAACTCCCTATGGATACCCAAATCTGCGGAACTTCAAGCCCTGTATGTAAAATGGTATAATATTTACATATAACTATGCACACCCTCACATGTACTTTTTTTTTAAAGAACGAAGATCAGTGAGAGAGACAGAGGGAATCAATTTTTACTGAGTTTTTCACATGGCTTTCATTGCTCTGACACTTAGTTGTGTATGTGGGTGCTGGGGTTTGAACCAGTGTACTTGCGCATGCCAGGCAAGCACTGTAACCACCAAGCCACTGCTCCAGCCCCATCCTCCCATATACTTCTAATCATCTCTAGATTATATATCATAAGGAATATAATGTAAATGCTATATAAATAGCTGGTATACTATATTATTTAGGGAATAATGACATGAAGAAAAGACGGCTTGTGTTCAGGACAGATGATATTTGTTTTTTCAATATTTTCAGTCTGCATTCTGAGTTCATGCAGAATTTGCAGCTAAGGATTGGTCAATGGAATTCAATGTGTTATTGCATTTAGTGCTTTAGCATGTATGAAATAATTACAATTTTGCTTTTACGCATGTGGAAACTCTCTGGAACATTCCAAGTGAATAAAGAAAGACAGTTTGCCCTACATGATGACAATCCCTCCTCTTAACACCCTGTATTTTTATGTGCCTTTTGGTAGCCAAATCTGGGTACATCTACACTGCAAGCTATAGGAATTATTTGTTTCTCTGCACCCAAATGACAGTACCAGGTGCAGTACTATTTGGATTTGGTGTGACCTTGACATTTATATTTTTTTCAGAACTCAACTTTTCAAATAAAATAAAAGGAACAAAAATGTTCTGTTTAAAAAGAATTAGTGGGCTCAGAATATGTCTGTGTATATATATGCATATATATGTATACATGTGTAGATGTGATTATGTATATCATATATATGTGTCTATGGTATACAAATTGGGCTTACATCCAGAATATGAGTTTAATTAAGTGGCTACTGCCAAAGTTTTCAAAGCTTCACAAAAGATCAGCATGATTATTTTCCTAAAAGTCCTATATTATGAGGGTCTAAGGATAAGTAATTTTTAAAAATCTGGTGAATATTCCCCCCCTTTTTTCTTTTTAAGCAAGAAGAACATTGAGAGAGACAGAGACAGAGAGAATCAATTTTTATTGAGTTTTTCATGTGGCTTTCATTGCTCTGACACTTAGTTGTGTACTTGGGTGCTGGGGTTTGAACTCGTGTGCTTGGGCATGCCAGGCAAGTGCCATAACCACTGAGCCACTGCTCCAGCCCCAATATTTTTCCCTTTTAAGAAGATTTGTTGAAAATAATCAGTGCAGTTAAACTAAGCACTGAAGAGCAAAGCAGCCTGAGATTTTCCCAGTCCACTGCATTCTAGAGAACACTTTTACAGAGTTTCCCTTTATCTATAGCGGCACCTCCATCTGGGGTCCTTGAGATCACAGCCACAGCCCCTTTGGGATGAGGAGAGCATCCTTCTCCAAAGGGCCAATCCCCAATCCGTTTGTGTACTTGCCCAAAGCTGTGCATCCTACTGAGCTCCATTGAGTACCTTTCAGAGGGGAAAAGTCCATAGAAAAGAGATGAATTAAATCGTATTTTTCTTCCAACCGTTTGTAGCAATTTCCTCAGCTGGTGCGCCTCTAAGCGTGAATGGGTTGGGAGACAAATGAATTTCTTCAATGGCTATTTCATGAGAACAATTCCATTCTGAAACTTCCTGCTGATATTATGAGGTATTGTCACATCATCTGCCATAGCCTCTTTCACATAACCTAACTTCTTCTGCAAAACTGACAGTCTTCAAACAGCTCTTAAAAATGTTGGAATTCCAGGACTTTCTGCAGCCTTACACCACTAAAGCACAGGTGACGCAGCTCGTCTGTGCGCTAGTCACATGTTTTAAACAAAAATGTAAAGGCAAGTTCAGTGTGTTTCCACACTCCGGAGAAATAAATATTGCAGAGGAGATATTGTATGGGGGGACTACACAATATCTGGTCTGCTCATGGACAGCAGAATGTAGGAAAAGAATCTTCTAGTCCAAAGACTGAAATATAGGAAGCACTCCTTAGGTTCTAGCAATACTGGGAAAGTTTTCTTTGTTCTTTTGTTTAAAACAACAAACCTGGGTCACAGCATTAAATCATTCTTTGCGAATAGATAAATTCACACTAGTAAAAGAGAACTAGACAGTTTAATATGTAACTAATAAGGAAAATCATGTACACTAACCCATGAATGCTGGATATGAGAATTCTGCTTAGAAATTTTTGATTTCTCTCTGAGGATTGAATGACACTGTACCAGGTGCCTATTCTTCATATGAGTGTAAGTCTATTTTCTGAACATAATATGGTATTCTAAGGTACAATTATCAATCATTTGAGCCTAGTTTCCTTCCCTGGAAAGAACAATTACACCCAGCATTATTTAGGCATCACGTAGAAATTGAATGAACCATGCTCTCAGCATGAAAACAGAAAACATAACACACACACATTTTCTTTAGGCTTATTTAGAGCACAATGTGATTTTCTGTAATTCACATTTCTGTTCTTAATAAAATATCTATTTCCCTTCACATGCCAAAAGAGGTAGTTAAATGGGAGGAACTGTTTTTTGAAATCTGAATGTTTAGCATGGAAAACCCAACTTTGCTTGACTTTCTACCTTTTTTTCTTTCTCTTATGTCTATTCAGTTCTTGTCCAAGGTAAAGGTTGTGCTTGCTTCGGTCTAATATTTGTTGGGAAGGGTGGGGAAGTTCACCATGTAAGACTGGTCAGATTCCAGGAGTGATTCTTTTAGTGGTTAGTGATAATGCAATGTGTTAAGTGGTTTGCTGAACAAGAGTTAAAGAATTCATATTATTCTGGAAGTAGTGAGTAACTCTTTCACGCACAAAAGAACTAATAGAGCCAACATTTAGCAGTTAACAGTTTTTTTTAAACTACAGATAGCTGCTGAAAAATATTGATGGTAAAATATCACATAATAAGCCTCATCTTTAAGTGCTGTGTGATATTTCTCTGGGGTTTAAAGTAGATTGGTTTTCTTAGAGAATATCTGAAAAGGTTAAAGGCTCTCTTAGGAAAAATACTTAAAGATGCAGATGTTTTAAAAAAAAAAGGCATACCACCTAGATAGGAGATAGTTAAAGCTTTATCTATACACTTCAAAACTGAACTCAACAAATATATTTTTAAATGTGACCTAAATGTCTTAGTTTTAAGCAAGTAGGATTGAAAATAGAATTTCACATAAATTAAAAAATCATGCATAAAAATGAGCACACTATCACCAACAATACCAACATTGAAACTAACAAGGAAAAATATCTGGCTATTTTGGTAATTTAGAATGAGCTAGGAGTTTCCAAGAATAAAAAGTGATAACAGAAATCATATAGAGGAACTCTATTTGATTAAAAATTAAGTAGTTTTCTGTACCAAAACCTTACACACATAAATTTTGGTGACCAACTAACTATCAGGTTTTACCCATGAGAAATATAAAGATAGGTTAACATTCTGGCCAATCAGTTACGTAATCACTCTCACTGTGTGAGGAACGAGTAGAGACCACAGCTTCACTTCAGTCTTTACTTGATCCTAATGCAACCACTCAGTCCAATATATGCTTGGCATCCTACTATTTTCAGTGGCCCTTTTCTCCCCAGTCTGAGCCACAGCCTTGGATATTCCTCCTTTCTCACTCCTCAAAGTCAAAATCACAAGGGTGCCAGTGCTCAGATTTCCTTACACAGGCAAGAAAATAAAACAGAAAGTTGATACAGGGAACTGCACAAAATTTATTGATTCTGCTTCATGTTTTGTTGTAGAAGTGATTTTTTGTGATTCATTTTCACGAATAAATAAATGAAATAATCTCATTTCATTTGTTAAAAAGGCCCTTTACACATGCATTATCAGTTATGTCTATCAACTAATGGAAAGTCATTGTCCCCCCTTGTGCACACCCACACCTGGAAAATGGTCTGCCTTTGGCCAAAGAACCCACATCCTGCCCACTGGACCCACGTCTTTTCTCCTTCCTGGTGCTATTTTGCTTCCATCTGAGCAGATTCCTAAGCTTCCAGACCCTTCCATCCAGCTCGTTTCACCAGGCGCTGATGAATAGGAACAAAGGCATGTCCCTCATCAGATGATATCACAGGCCATTCTTTGTAAGGAAGTAGCCTTGACTCATCCTAAGATTGTTTTGCTTCTATTTTCTGGCAGCTTCCTCAGAATAGGACTGTCATTATATATGACATTTTTTTAGCGTTATTTTCATTCTTTTGTCAGCCAAGGATCTGTTTCTAGTGTTTTCCCTTTCTACTTCCATGAAACTGACCTGCTTGCAATTGTCTCTATAAAGTCAATGATAGCAGCTGGGGGTTCAGAGCCACAGGAAAGAAATCACCCAAGAATATAGGAGCATTCTTTGTTATCAGAGTCCTCCTCCCTCCCTTCGGCTAAGTGGTCTGCAAGAGAGTACTTAAAGTGATTACTTAAGAAAATAAACTATAGAGGTAGCTTGTGCACACTCAGCTTTCTAAAGTGATTTTTATTTTTCATTTTTTTTAAATAGAGGAATAGAGAAGGACTATTCTCTTCTAGAGACCAGTAGTATGGAAATAAAATTTCTTGTTAAGGCTCAAGCTTAAACTATAACATTGATTTGCATGTTGACACCAGGTGGTTGCATATATATGACTTAAAATGAGACCTCACTTGAACACTTTAGGTTCCATATGATCAGTTTCTACCATTTAGAGTCCAGATTCAATCATGCCTTCTTACACATACTTCTAGAGGGTAGACTATGTTGAGTTCTGGCATAAGATTCATGACTATGGTCTTCACCCAGAGTTCTTGCATTTTTGATTGATAGTTTGGAGCTAAGGTTCTAGGACCCTAGATCCGGTGCATCTAACTGTGAAAGTTGCTTCAACCTTTTACGAACTTTGTCACCTTATACAATTTATTTTTCTTCACTTTCCCTCTCCCCATCTCTAAATTGGAGAAAATAATAGTACATACCTCACATGATTCTTATAAGGATTAACGAAGGGTTTATAGTCAAGCACTGTAAAAGCAAAGCCCAGCACATAGCGAAGTCCATTATTATTTATTATTATTATTTCCTCAATTCCCTACTGGTTGTTGCTATAGGTTGGATCTTAAATGTCCCACAAAGACCCACGTAGTGAAGGCTTGGTCCTTAGCTGGTGGTGCAACTGGGAGGTGGGGCTTACTAGAAGGAAGTTAGGTAATTAGAGCTGTGCCCTGAAAGTGGATATTGGGACTTGATTCCTTTTCTCCGTTTGCTCCCTGACCATCAGGAAGAGGTGACCAGGTCTCTTCTTTCCCCTCATGCTACCACCATGGTATATTGTACTGTCACAGGCTCAAAGCCAAAGGCTGAGTGACCATGAACTGTACCTCTAAAACCATGAGTCCAAATAAACTTTTATCAGTTATTAGTTGATTTTCTCGGGCATTTTTTTTCACAGTAATGATGTACTAACTCACAAACACAGCTAACTTCAGACTCGTTCTGTATGGAGTTGCAGGCAATGATGGAGAAACTCATTCCCCCCTTCCTCTTCCCTCTGGGTGTGTGGTGGGCTACAATTCAAACACAATAGCAACTTTCAGCTTTACAAGCATCCTGAGAATCTTCTGGTCTTCAACCAAGAGTGTTGCTGTCTCTCTCTGGGTGAGGATGCTGCCTTCCACACACTGTGTTGCTTCCGTGGGTGATCCCAATGCCAGGGGATGGCTTTACTCTGTAAGGGCCATAGTTTATGCCATTAAAAAAATGATTAGGCCAAGTGTGAAAGCAACTCATTTGAGGAAGCCCATGTCCCAAAAGTCATCAATCCTGCTGAATTACTGAGTAATTTCTTTGGGCTAGGTGCATACTTAGGTAACCCTTTTCACAAGGCTGTGAGGTAGATACAGTGTTGAAAAGCAGTATATTAATTCAATGGATGAGCCAGAAAAAGGTTTTAGACCTTATTTTAAAATGGAGACTCTGTTAGGTCATGTAAGGGAGTCTGATAGGTCATGGAAGGGACATTCCAATTTGCACAGAGACTGTTTTATTTCAACGATTTTTCTTGAACACAGAATAGGAAGATGAGTTCCTGAGAGCCTGCTGGTCATGGAGTCTGTTACGAGTATCTCAGGGTGTCTCTCCTTGGAACTGTGGAATCGCTGCATATGAACCTTTTCAAGTGTATCTGATTCTTCCAAAATGCCCTCCAGAGTGGCTGAATTAAACCACAATGCCGCAGGCCACGTTTAAGCTGTATGTCTCAATGACTTCATCAACACCTGATGTTGTCAGAATTAGTTTTTCTCCCCCCGCATTCTCCAGTACCTTCTTTCTCAGCAAACGTCTTCTGCTTCGTTTGTCCAGTCATTGTGTTTTACTCTTGCCACATGATTAATGATTCCAACCTAAGGTTCCTCTTGCCCTTTCCCATCTGCAGAATCCATAATGAAACATGCATGGGGCTAATACATCTTGAAAGCAGAAAAAGTAGGCTGAGCTCCAAATTCATTTTATTTCCCCTGGGAACAGTTGGGGTTTGATTACCCTGTGCATTATTTGTTTACAAACTTAGAAAATAAAGATCCAGAAAATAGTAATTTCTGGAGAAATTGTGATACATTCTCCAAACCTGGATTAGAAACGTTTAATGAAACCCTTCAGTGCTTTTGAGAAGTAAGAACAAAAGTCAAGCTTGAGTTACATTTGTTTTTCTTTTCTCTTTATTGTGGTTGGATCTCTGGAATGAGTAATATCAGAGCAAATTGTTCATTTCTAATTTCTTCTTAAAGATAGTTTTTTTTTTAAAGAGAGAGGGACAGTGAAAAAGAGAGAGAGAGAGAGAGAGAGAATCAGTTTTATTTAGTTTTTCATGTGGCTTTTGCTGCTTCGAGTCTTAGTTGTGTACCTGGTGTGGGGTTTGAACCTGCATCCTCACGCATGCCAGGCAAGCACCGTAACCTCCAAGCCTCCACTCCAGCCCTCAAAAGTAGGATTTAATATCAAGAGAATAACTAAGTAACAGGAGAATAGATGTACTGTCACAGGGAATTCACATATTCATTTTTTACGTGGTGTTTATCTAATTCTGATTTTTCAATTTTTAATTTTTTTTCAATTTCCCAACTTCTTTGCAATTGGATTTGAGATGACTCCTGCTAAATTCTAGAATTGAAAACTCTGCTAGTATTCTCCTTCACAGGAAACATGAAGGCATGAGTATTCTTCACAGGAAACATGAAAACACGAGTTCAGAAACTATACCTGTACTCAATATGTGTGTGATTAACACATGATCTGATTCTTCCCTGAGCGTGTCCTTGGCGTGACCGGAATGATTCCAGGAGAAGAAACACATCCTAAGGACCTTGAAAGACCTCTTCAACTCTCTGGCTCAAAGAGTCCACAAAGAAAGGGACTGAAGAAAGTCAGGGTAAGTAGGATCCTCACGCAGTCCTGGGGGCTGTAATTCCTGTTTTGTGGCTCTTGGGTGCTTTCTGCCAGCTCAGCTCCAAGCCCCACATTGCTCTCTTGTCTTTTTCCCTCGTTCTTTTTCAACTGGTGGCTTCCTGTATCCGCTATTGTGATCAGAAATCTTTTGAGAAAGGAAGAACAGCAAAGCATTACTACCAGAACTGTGGTCTCCGCTGTGAAAATAACACAATCATGGGACCATTCTGTAAATGAAAGCAGTGACACTCAGGATGTTGAATAAGGGTTATCTTCTCCAGAAGAGTTGACTGGAAGATCCCAGATACTGTTACGCTTGGATGCCAGATACTCACTGTCAGAACCTAAAGGGCATGAGCTTGGTTATTCTCATACAGGGCTCTTGGCATCCTTTGAAGGCAGAAGCAGTTCTTCCAAATGGCTCAGATTCATTGATGTCATGCACCATGATCAAGGGGAGAGATTCTGTAAGGAACCAAAACCAAGGCCTTAATTCCAACATGCAGGACTGTTTTGAGGGGATTGGAACATACAGGGAACAAGAAAGATAATGGAATTTTTCTTCAAGTGGTAGAAAATTCATGGATTGCATTGGGTAGTTGTGTGTGTGTGTGTGTGTGTGTGTAATGTGGTGGTTGGAAATATGTAGACAGTCCACTATGGCTCTTTGCTGTTTTCCAGAAGGACAGTTTCATCAGTGGTAACTTCTCATATTTTAGTGACATGCATGTAGATGCTTCCTCTCTAATACTGTAGATTCCCTGAGAGAATGTCCCTTCAGGTTGTCATCACGAGCATGCCCCTATGGTTCAGCCCAGTCTTGCACACCAGGGCTCTTTACTGATTCTATCCAAATAACAGAATGAAAACACATAGTGTGCCTCTTGCTCCCCTAACTCTGGCTCCTTCTTTCTGGGCACACTTCTCATGTGACCTTCTGATCATCTCTGGTTCTGATGTTTATATTACCCACCCTACATGTCTGTCCGTACCGTATGGGTACGTTTCTTTTCCCATTTTCCCCTTTATTGAACTGTGGGACTTCTATGCTGTTGAGGCTATGCTCCAAAGAACATAGCGGAAATGTCTTGATATGATATTCCTGTTAAACACACTGCAACCAGTCTGAAGGAAAAGCAACAGAATGTGGAGGCATCAGCAGGACGTGACCCCTTAGATCTCAGATCTTTCAGAGCATGTGAAGACTTCTGTATTTGTTATGGTTTGGATATAACATATGCATGTGGCAATGTAGGAATGTTCAGAGATGAAAGGGTTAAATTATGAGAGCTGAGACATTATTGATGGAATAATCCATTGATGAATCAAACATTTGAATGGATTTTCAGGTGGTAACTGAAGGTCAGCGGGGTGAGGCTGGTGGAAGCAGGTCACTGAGGACATGCCTTTGGGAAGTATATTTTATTCTTGACTCCTCTCTCTCTCTCTCTCTCTCCTCGTCCCCCCTCTTTCCCAGCTGCCCTGAGCTAAGCAATTTTCTCCACCACACCTTTCCGCCATGATGTTTTCCCTCATTTCAGGACCAGAGCAGTGAAGCTCATGGTTGACCATGAACTGAACATCTGAATATATGAGCCCAAGCTTAAACTTCTCTAAGTTGTTCTTGTCACATATTTTGGTCACAGTGTTGAGAAATTGACCAACACACCATTCTTTATATAATCAATCATGTACTGACTTAGGATGACTATGGCAAGGAAGAATCTTCTACTCCAATCCCATGGTCTCCACCCTTTTCGTCTTCCCCTTCTCAGCAGTTCCTTGCATTGTATTCTAGTAGACATTTACAAATAATGAATGCAAGCTCTAGATTATTGATAAAAAGATAAGTTTTAGATCTTAGATCCATCTCTCACTAACTGACATATTTCTTGATGTAGTTCATCTTCAGCTTCCCTTGTTCTTAAAGCTGATGTAGGAATGTCTACTACCTTACAGGGATAGACTAAATTTAGGATAAAGTGATGTTCGCAAAGGGAGTGATTGAGCATCTGGAATTTCAACCATTCAATACTCCAATATACTCATTTTAATTTTTATGGTACTTCTGTAGAGCAAATTAAAATTAAATAAAAAATTTCCCCACAATTTTTTAACATTTTGGTTTCGCAGCAGATGTTCTCCCCATCATATGGTAGAAGGTTTTGCACACACATCCAAATTTCCACTAGAATTGCTTACACAGATCATTCTCCTGGAGGGGCAGCAGACATCTTAGAGAGGACATCTTAGTTAGGACAACGTAGAGAGGTATAATGTCTTTTTCAGTACCTGATCTCTTAGTTCCTATCTTGCTATCTTTTGTAAAATCTCTTTTACATGAACCTTTCTTTTTTCTATCTCCCATTTTCATTTAAACACGTACAAAGGAACTTTTCTGTCTTATCGAACTTGGGGCCTTTCTTCTTCCTTGGCCCATCTCTTTTCTCCCTTCTACACTTGAAGAGTTGCCTGCCCTGGATTCTACCCTTTCTTACCTGCCAGCTGTACCTCTGTCCACTGCCATCTCTCCTCTCCCCTCTTGAACCTGCTCTCACCTATAACACTAAAGACCTTCCTGACCAGAGGAAGTCACTATGAACTACTAATTAAAGAGGACAAGCTGTGGAGTCAGCTACTTGAGACTGAGCTCTGCCTCTGACACTTGCAAGCCCTGTCATCTGGGGAGGGTGACTTGAGCTCTCTGTGCCTGAGTCTACTGAGCTATACAATGGGAATAAACCTAATTCACACATTTCATCTGAATTTCATTTGTGTAAAGTACTGAGAAATGGGGCCAGCAAACATTGGCCAGCTTATGGCCTGGTTTTGTGACCAAGGTTTGTCAGGACACATAGTCGCTCCTTTTGGCACTTCCAGTGGACACTTCTGCAGTCAGCGCAGAGTGGAGCAATTGAGAGAGACTGTTCTGTCCCCGAATCCTGACCCTTTATGGACAGGTGCACGAACACACAGTTAAACACACGAGGTGTTTGGTAGTACAGAACTCAGGTGATGTTCTTCTCTCTTGGACACTTCTCTTCCCATGATGCAGTCCTCTCCTGGCTCTTCCATGACTTCCCTCACCTGACCTCCTTAGTTTCCTTAGAGACTCTTTGCTCTCTTCTGGAGAGCTTAGTGTCTCTGGGATCCTTCATTGGCCCTCTTACCCTGTCGAATTTGTTCCTTCTCCCAGTCTCCCACCCATGCTCATGACTTTGGTTATCCCTATTATTTTTCCAAAGAGAGAGGGACAGTGAGAAAGTGAGAATCAATTTGATTGAGTTTTCCACATGACTTTTGTTGCCCTGACACTTTGTTGTGTATGTGGTGCTGGGGTTTGAACCCACGTCCTCGCACATGCCGGGCATGTGCCATCACTGCTGAGCCACCTCTCCAGCCTCTGGTTATCCCTATTGATTAACAAAACTCTGTCTGCAGTCCAAATCTTTCTCGTGGACTTCAGACTTTTTTCAAAATCATCTCCTTCTTAGATATTGCCATTTGAATATCCAAGAACCTCTTCATATTCTGTATGCCAAAGATTAGTCCATGATATTCCTCTTTATCTTGTTCCTGTGTTCACCCCATTCAGTGAACTACCACTTCCTCCCTGTCTACTCTTTCTATTTGCAGCAAATCCTCGGAGGTGTTATTTCTAAAGCATGTATTTATTTCTGTCAGTCCTGTGGTTTGCCATAACTTTTAGAATAAAAATGCAAATTATTTTAGCACCACTGATTTTCAAAATTCTTCACCCTTTTAAAAAGTCCTAGCCACTGGGCTGGAGCAGTGGCTCAGCAGTTACGGTGCTTGCCTGGCATGCTCAAGGACGTGGGGTTGAATCCCATCACCACATACACAATGAAGTGCGGCAGCAAAAAAAGCCGCATGGAAAACTAAAATAAATTTTTTTCCCTCTCTCTCTCTCACTGTCCCTCTCTCTTAACAACAAAAGTCCTGGTAATAATAAAACTTAAAATTGTCATTGTCTCTCTTGCTCCTAGGATGTGTACAACTAAATGCTTCTGTTTACTCTTCCATTGACACCTTTCCTTCTCTACCACCTGCCCATCACATGTAGGTCAATTTGGCTAATTATCTTTCAGACACTTGATCTCGTTTCCTTACTAACAAACCCCTGATTTGATTTGTGATTGCAAAAATACTCCATTAAAGAAATAACAAACAAAAATTAAGGGTAGCCATGTGATATACATGTGGGAACGCATGTATGATTTATGAGTTGTGTTTCTTTATGTAGTGGTCGTGTTGCTTCTTTTCTCCTGGACATATGCGAAAATGTGTGGAGCAGCAGCAGCCACGTTCACCTTCATAGAACTGCAGTGATTGTAAATATGGTTTCAGCTTTGATACTCTTACTGCCTAATCTTTCTTACCCAGCATATTAAGAATACTGCCTGTGGGCTGAAATGGTGGCTCAGGGGTTATGGCACCTGCCAGGCATGCACGAGGATGTGGGTTCAAATCCCAGCACCACGTACACACTAAGTGTTGGAGCAACAAAAGCCATGTGAAAAACTCAATAAATTGATTCGCTCTCTCTAACTGCCCCTCTCTCTTAAAAAACAAAAAAGAAAAAGAATACTGCCTGGGCTGGAATGGTTGCTCAACAGTTGAGGTGTTTGCCTGGCATGTGCAAGTATGTGGGTTCGAACCCCAACACCACATACACAATGAAGTGTTGGAGCAACGAAAACCACATGAAAAACTAAATAATAATTGATTCTCTCTGTCTCTCTCTCACACACACTGTACCTCTCTCTTTAAAAAAAAGAGTATTGTCTAGGAAATATTTCTAGAAGAAAGTACTCAGTACGCATACTGAAATTTTGCTTATGACTTTGTAGAGGATTTGAGGTGTCACGTGGGAATATTTTCCCTTCAACACACACATACATATACAATTACTTTCAATAAGGTATGCATTGTTCTATATAAAACACTTGGTAGCTGGTCATTTGCTATTTGATTTTTAATGCCAGAGATTAATAATTTTCGATATGCAAATATAATATATTCAAAGAAAATAATAGCAGTACTTGTATCATATTAAGCATCATTCCACATATATCAACACATTTAAGTAGTACAGCAGTAGTTATTGTTAATTTCATTCAACAGATAAAAAGAGGGATAAAAAGAGAAATAAAGAGATGTGTCCAAGGGTGTTTAGGTTGTAATTATTAGCGTCAGCCTTTGATGAGGTCGCGGATCTCTGACCCCAAAGCTAGTGGCATGAACCATTGCCCTGCATTGACTACCAGTCTTCTCACAGAGCACGCAGGAAATCCTTGGCATAATTTCCCATTTGTCCTGCTTTACACCCTCACGTTGTAGGCAATGTTTTTGTAGATGCCACATTTTCCACTTCTGAGTTAAATAAATGTGTTAAATAAAAAATTATAGTGACACAGCAATATCTATGTTCATAGCAGCTCAATTTACTATTGCTAGACTATGGAAACAACCCAGATGTCCCTCACTGGATGAATGGATCCAAAAACTGTGGTACATATATACCATGGAATTTTACACAGCAATTAGAAACAATGATATTGCAGCCTTTGAAGGTAAATGGATGGCTATGGAAGAAATTAT
>PVKS010006587.1:0-77639 GCA_004027875.1 Aplodontia rufa | reverse complement strand
ATTCAGTGCCAATCTTCTGGGTCCTTGTCTCATGAATTTGAAGAATAAAATCCATGGACGACCACAGAAGGGGGAGTAAAAGGAGTAGGATTTATTTAGGAAGGAGAGCAGAGACTCCACAAGGCGGAGGGGTACCTGGAAGCAGGACACCGTCTAATGGAGGTCAGGCCAGGGGTTATATAGATTTGGGGTATGAGCATAATTAACATTCATGCAAAGCAGGCATTGAGAAATGCATCTACATCATTGGTTGAACCCTATGCAAAGCAGGCATTGAAGCTTAGTACCCAAGTCTTTGGTTAAAATCTATGCAAATCAGGTTGCAATTCTTTCCTAGTTTCCATCTGTGTCCACCCCCATTTCTTAGTTTTTTCACCACAGGGGCAAAGGAGTTGCTCCCACAGGTGAGCCTCATGGTCATTTACATATGAAGGCCATGCGTTTATGCCCTGTCAATCATTCTTGCCAGCTAGCTCTTGGAGGGGGCCCTTTGTTCTGACTACCTAGCCATTTTACTATCTCTCCTAAAACGGTCTCATTCCTATTGAAAAAAAAAAACCTGGTACAGAATAGGCATTTGGTGTATTTTTGCAGAACAAGGGATGTAATCCAGAGCCTCATGAATGCTAGACAAGTGCTGAACCACTGAGCCACATTCCCAACCCTTAGGTTTATTTGCTTTTCCCTTATTGTTCTGTTCTCCATCTCCTACCTTACAAAACCCATTGTTCTCCTATTGCCCAGAATAATCTAAGACCAAGTAAGTCCCTGTGTGATTGATGACAGAGTGATGTCAAGGCCCAAATTGATAGGGGTGGGAGTAGTTAAACTGAAATGTTTGACCTAAAACTGTCTCTAAACAAGCTCAAAGTTCAATCTAAAGGCTTCTCCAAGCACAGTGTAACCTAACTAAATGTATGAGCAGACTGTAGCCTACTCTTGTAACATATGTCCTCAGCCAGTCAGAAGCGCCAGCTATTCAAACCCTGTTCAAATAAGACACAAGCAGTAATCTAGTCTTTATTCCTTGCCTCATTTTGTCACTTCCTTTTCACTGGCTATAAATAAAACTTTTCTCATATTGTGGGGCTGGAGCATTCTGAACCATTTTGGGTCCTGAGTGCTGCCTGATTCTAGAATTGCAAATAAAGCTGGTTAAGATCTGAAAAATTAGATTTCTTACAATTTTCTCATTTAACACAGGGTTTGAGGCAGCTTCCTCTTTATTTCCTAAAGGTGACTTCTCGGTTGAGGAACATTGCAGAGAGAAAAGCAGTGGGGGAAGAATCTTCCTCCATTCCTCTAGCCGGTTCCTTGTCAGTAGGTATATAATCTCTTGGATATCTATAGATCCCCCAAAAGGATGCTCTTAGTGAAGACGAGTGAGATTCCTGCCACTGGGTCTGAACCTTGCCCTACTCACATTAGTGTACATAGTTTCCCAGAGAAGGCCCATATTTGTTTCTTGAGGAAGTCAGGTCATTGTCCCAAAGTAACACCCTGTTTCTGCTCTAGCTCCACATTCCCACGCTTTGCAAAGAGGAGGGAGACTACCCAGGATGGGACTGTGCTGCCTGCACACTCATCTTCCCTCCCCCTACTATTCTTTCTGAGGTCTTTTCCCGTTACATCGTTCCTCTAGTAGACTGTGTGTCCACCCCCACTGGACCCTTACTTCCCACCTTTCAGTTCCACCCACCTTCCCCAGTACACTCACTTTCCATATTGATAGGAAGTCCCAGCATCCTTTTCTGATACTAGATGCTGCAAATCATTATGCTTGCAGAACTTTGAAGGCTTATTTCTCCACTCAAGGAGAAAGCTCTGTAACCACGCCTTTTTGTAGCACATCACATCATGTGGTTCTGATGCTGGTGATGTGGATGTTGAGTTTGTGTCCTCTTAGAATGAAATCGAGGGACACCGAGGCAAGTGTAGTAGACGAATTTTATTATAGAAAGTAAAGCATAGGGAAAAGAGCAGACTTCCCCCAGAATGGGGGAAGGAGACAGAGCTGAAGAGGCAGTGAGGTTTGCCCCTTTTATATGACATCCTTTCCTGGATTGGTCACTGCTTCCCTGCCCCTGTACCTAGGACACAGGTGCGGGGAATTCTGGTCCAGTCTTTGGTCCATGCCTTAGGTGCCAATAGAAAGAATGTGGTTCCTTCCTTAGCAGCAGGGAGTGTCTGCATCTGGGCCTATTATTATTAGCGTTTGGGGATGTCTTTGCCCTCTCAAGAAAGATGACCATCAGTTAATTTTCTCCTTATCAACCCACATTGTTCTGCCTACACTCACTGCCTAACTTTTTCTGCCTCAGTTCCCTCACCTTTTAATACAGAAATTTCTTGCCTTTAACCCCTGCTGTTCAAATTGTGTCCATCAATTGGCAATATTGTGTGGCCTTACCTGGGAGCTTCTTAGGAATGCTAAGACTCAAACTCTACCCCACAACTACAGAATCAGAATTTGCATTTAAACAAGATCCCAAATGATCAAATGCACATTAAAACTTTAGACAGTCCTCTCCAAACAATGGATGAGCTGATATTTATAAAGCTGGAACAGAGCAGGGTTTCTCAGCCTCAGCATTATTGACATTTGGAACAAGGTAGATACTTACTATGTGAGGTTGTCCTTCCTGTGCATTGTAGGGTGCTTAGCAGCACAGCCACTTTGGCACCTAACCAATAGTAACTCCCCCTAAACACACATAAGACATGACAACCAAAAATGTTTCAGACATTGTTAAACATCGCTTGGGGGGCAAAATCATACACCCAGCACCCAGTTTGAACCACTGGTTTATAATTAATAAAAGAAAATATATCTTATCACTATTGAACTGACAGAGAAAGCACAGTTACTATAGAAGTAGCACACATTATTTTCTTTTAATATTAAAAGAAAAAAATAAAAAGTAGGAGGGATGAGCAAATCTCCTGGGGATATCACATTTCAGACATTCTCAAAGATCATGACTGCTTTGGGAAAAACAAACATCACTGAAGTCCAAAACAGAAGCCAAGAGATGTCATTTTTGGCAGGAGGCCTTTGGTTTCAAGGCAACTTGAGAGGTTTCAGCACCCTGAGGTCCTGAGAATCCATCTGTGGGAGGCTATCAGTTGCAAAAGAAGATGAGTGTTTGCTTTGAGGACCTGAGGTGGGTGATTTATTTGAGGTGTTCTGCCTACAGCCACTTCTACCTTGCAAAGGCCCTCCAGACAGTAAGTATATTCGACACTCATTAATTCACTCATTTGCTCATTCATTCATTCACTGGTCCTTCTACAGGAGGGGAGTTAGGGCAAGAGATGGTAAGATATATTCCCTCCAGAGAAGATCCAGTTAACTACTACTAGTAGGAAGGTGACTTGGTCACCACAGCCATGATAATAGCTTCTACTTATTGTGTTCTGTGCTTATTGTACAGAGCTAATAATAATACTAAGAGGTAGAAATGATTGTTCTGCTTTACAAATGAGGGAATTTGGGAAAGCTCAGTAATTTGCCCTAAGGCCCACAGTTTATGGCAGGAAAGGGACTGGATTCCAGCTCCTGCTTAGTCTTCTATAAAGATCATGCTTTTCCCACTCCAACCTTCTACTAATTGCAGTGATAAATACATAGTTGTACACTGCAGCACAAACAGACAAGCTAAGAGAGGATGGCTTCTCAAAGGAGGTGCTTTTGAGCAGAGCCGGGATTAAGAGTAATTATAGCTGTATTCATTCATCAAACATTTATGGGACATCACAATGGACTCAAAGATCTTGCACTGTGAATATAAAACTAAAGCTTCATCTTTTTGGAGATGTTTGGTTTAATTTTTGTTTTTCTATTTACCTCCTCCATTTTATGTGTAAATTGTGTAACTCAGTTTCCAATAGTGGCATGGTGTATTGTTGTGAACAATGCTGTAATGAACCTTGATATATTATCATCTGTTTGAATCCCTGGTCTCAGTTCTTTTGGGCTTAGGCTCAAAAGTAAAATTACTAAGTAATAGTTTTTTTTTTTTGTTGTTTGTTTGTTTTTTAAAGAGTGAAGGACAGTGAGAGAGAGAGAGAGACAGAAAGAATCAATTTTTATTCAGTTTTTCACATTGCCTTCATTGCTCCGACACTTAGTTGTGTATGTGGGTGCTGGGGTTTGAACCCGTGCTCTGGAGCAGGCCCGGGCAAGTGCTGTAACAACTGAGCCACCGCTCCAGCCCCTAAGTCATAGTTTTTTGAGTAACAACCAAACTGTTTTAAACAGCATCTGGACCATTTTACATTACCACCCGTAAGGCACCTGGATTCCAATTCATGTACATCCTGGTCCACACTTAGTTTCTGTCTATTTGGTTGTTTGTTTTGTTTTATAATAGCCACCTAATAGTTGCCTCATTATAGTTTTGACTTGTATTTCTCTAATTACCAGTGATGTTGAACATCTTTTCACGTGCTTCTGTAAATCTTTGGAGAGATGTCTAGTCAAGTCCTTTTTAAAACTCGGGTTGCTTATTTTCTTCTTGTTGTTGTTGAGTTGTAGGAGTACTTCATGTATTCTAGATCATAACCCTTATAAGGTAGATGATTTTCAGGTTTTCTTTTCATTCTTATGAGAGTGTCTTTTGATGTGCAAAACTAAATTTGATGTAGTACAATTTATTTTTCTTTTGTTGCCTGTGCTTTTGATATCATATCCATAAAGTAATTTTTAAATCTAATGTTGTGAGGCTTTTCCTCAATTTTTTTCAAAGACTTTATAGTTTTAGTTTTCACATTTAGGTCTTTAATCCAGTTTTAGTTAATTTTTTATGTGGAGTAAGGTAAAGATCCAATTTCATTCTTTTGAAAGTGTATATTGTAGGAGAGGTAAAAAATATATCTTCCTCTGTTCATCTTAGGTTCTCCAGCTGTGGCCTTGAAAATTAGATTGACCAAAGATAGATTAACAAAATAAAAACAAACGGAAGTTTATTAGCATGTGGTCGTACATGTACTCGTGGGACCAAAAGGAATGGTTAGAACATTATATTAGGCTTTAAAAAGGAGAAGGAGTTTGAGACTTCTGGGTGGGGGAGAAAAGTTATAGAAAGGAGATGGGAAAAATATGGTAAATAAAGTTTCTTTCATAGGGCTGGTTTTGCAGATTTAAGTCAGTTCCTTCTCCACTGATAGGAGTTAAGAATCTTCCTCTTTCTGGTGTGGAAGGGAGGCATCTCTATAAATGGAATTTTCATTATAAAAGGAAAATTTGTACCATTTTTAGAGCATTTTCTATGTCTATTTGTTCTCCATGGCCTTGCCTTAAAATAATCCATATGCCCAAAAGTCATCCCTGGCAATATATTCCAATCCCTTTTAATGTCCAATTTTCCCACCACCACTTGTTGAAAATTCTGTCCTTCCCCAAATAATGATTGTTAGCATCCTTGTCAAAAATTAGCAGATCATTTATGCATGGGTTTATTTCTGAGCTTACTTATTTTTTTCCAGTACTGAGGATTGAACCCTGGTGTTATGGTTTAGATGTGAGATGTCCCCCAAAAGCTCTCGTGTGAGACAATGCAAGAAAGTTTAGAGGTGAAATGATTGGCTTATGAGACCCTTAACTTAATCAGTGCCTTAATCCCCTGATAGGGATTAACTGGTTGATAACTTTAGGCAAGTGGGGTGTGGCTGGAGGAGGTGTGTCCCAGGGGGCATACCTTTGGGGTATATATTAATCCTTCCTGAGTGGAGCTCTCTGTCTCTCTCTGCTTCCTGGTGCTGTGTCCTGACCCACTTTCCTCCATCACAGTCTTCTGCCATGATGTTCTGCTTCACCTTGAGCCCTAAAGAATGCAGTCAGTCAACCATGGACTGAGACCTCTGAAAGGTGAGCCCCAAAATAAACTTTTCCTCCTCTAATTGTTCTTATCAGGTCTTTTGATACAGTTGCAATAAAGCTGTCTGAAACAAATTGGTACTAAGAAGTGGGGCCATTGCTGTGACTAAACTGACCATGTCATTAAGAAACTTGGAGCTTCTTGGAGTTCTTGGGAGAGATTTTGAAAAGTTTATAGATGCAAGCTGGAAATGTTTTAGATTGTTATAAACAAAACTTAATGGGCAATTCTGGTGAGATGTCATGAAACCAGAATGCCGACAGAACTGTGCACAGAAAAGATTGGACCCATGATTTTAGAGGAAAAGGGCTCTGTTGGAAATTGGACTAACAACCATTCATGTTATGTTCTGGCAAAGAAGTTGCCTACATTTTACCTGCGTCCTGAGACATTTGTGAGGCTGAATTTGAAGGGGATAGACTAACTAATCTGGAAAAAGAAATTTCTAGGCAGGGTATTGCTGGCAGCTTTTAGCCAAGTTTATTGTGATAATCCGGAGCAGAAAGCAGAGCAGAAAGATATAAAAAACTTGGACTTGAAAAGAGGGAGTAAAACTAGGGCTAAGGAAGTTGTGGTTGTTACTCTACCACTGCATTACATCCCTACACCTTTTTATTCTTTATTTTGACACAGGGTCATGCTAAGTTGACCAAGAAGACCTCACATGTGTGATCCTCCTGCCTCAGCCTCCTGAGCTTCTGGAATTACACAAATGTTCCACCGTGACAAGCTATTACTGGACTCTCTATTCTACTCCATTGGTCTGTGTCTGTCCTTGTGCCAGAACCAAACTGATTTTTTTTTCTTTAAAGAGTGAGCGACAGTGAGAGGGAGAGAGAGAGGAGGGAGAGAGAGAGAATCAATTTTATTTAGTTTTTCATGTGGCCTTCGTTGCTCTGAGACTTCCTTCTTTGCATGGTGCTGGGGTTTGAGCTCCTGTACTTGCACGTGCCAGCCAAGCACAGTAACTGCTGAGCCACTGCTCCAGTCCCCAAACTGTTTTGATTATGTAGCTTTGCAGTAAACTTTAAAATCAATCCTCAAACTTTTTCAAGGTTGTTTTGGCTATTTGGAGTGCCTTGAAATTCTTTATGGATTTTAGGGTGGGTGCCACTGTATCTTTCAATGGCATAATTATAATTCCTAGGGTACTTTCTAGTATTCAAACATTTAGCTTGTTTCAAGCTTTTTTTCCCTGCTGAATCTTGACAGAACACAGAAAATGCTACCCTAAAGTGTTTAGAACTAAAGAAGATTGAGAGGATCTCAGAAGCATTCTTCATAGATAAGGAACTTTAACCTAACTTGGAGCATAAATAGACTGTAACCTACTCAAAACAAGTAGCTGAGTCTCAGCCAATCAGAAGCAGTCAGCTGTTCACAACACATAAGACAGACTGAGCAGTAACCAATCAGACCCTTCCTCATTTCCATTTTCTGTGTGTCACTTCCTTTTCTCTGGCTATAAGTAGAAATGCCCATATGGTAGGTAGGCATTCTGAACCATTTTGAGTCCTAGCTTCTTCAAGATTCTATAATTACAAATAAAACCAATTAAGATCTGGGGGGCTGGAGTGGTGGTTCGGTGGTTATGGCTCTTGCCTGGTGTGCATGAGGACCCCAGTTCAAACCCAGCACCTTGTACACAACTAAATGTCAGAGAAACAAAGGTCAGATAAAAAAATAAAATTGATTCTCTTTTTCATACTTTTTCATTCTCTCCCTCTTTCTTAAAAAAATAGTTAAGATCTGGGAAACTGGAGTTTTTGTAATTTTGTCTTTTAACATCTCAAAAATTGTATTACACTCTCCTGAATGAGAATCATACTTTTCTTTTTTCTTTCTCCAGAGCTTAGAAGATTTTTGTGGACTTTTTCTTTTAGTCCTATCTTGAAATTATTTTTTGACTCTTAAATAGAAAAATCATATTATAAATAACAGATAGGCTTTTTAAAGTGGAAGTGGGTGAAGTGGGGGGAGATTCTGGATAAGGTTCTGATTCAAGTTACTTTGTCATTACTTATGCATGTATGAATGTATAGCAATGAATCCCTTCAATATGAAAGACTATGTTGAACTAATAAAAAAGAAAAAGAAATTTAAAAAGTCTTAAGTTGTGATTGGCAAAAAAATAAAATAAAATGAGGCCCCTTTGGTTCCAACTCAGTGATCCCACACAGAGACAGGCCAGAGACTGCACCAATCAGAAGGCTGCGTGGATGCCTGTCAGGTCCCTGTCAGGAGGGTCGTGTCTCTTTGCTCCCACTTCCAGATGAAATGAATATCCTGAAATGTGGCTTTCTTTGTGTTATGGTATGTATTTCTTTGTGTTAGTTTTACCATAGACTTTTTTCCCTTACCCATTGTTTTTCTGAGACCAATTTTCTAGTACATTTATCTTTCAGTGTTATATATTTTTTGGTAGGCTGACTCAAACCTCTATGGAACAATTAATATAAATAGATTTTTAAAAACAAATTGAATTGTTATCTGTCTCCTTGAAGCTTGGTCTCACTTCTGCCCTCCAGAGCCAACCTAACTACCCTGTGTTAGTTTGAAAGCTGTCTGAATGTCAACTTAGGCTTCTCTGGGTTGAATCTTAGTTACTAAAATTTTTAATATAGAAATGCGGAAGGCTAAACTTCCAAAAATAAAATAAATCATATTGATCTACCTTTCAGAGGAGCCAGTAGAGACCTATTAAGTATTCCTCATTGCAAATGGATCTCTTTTTTTCTCTCTATACTTAGGTTTAAACAGTAAATTCGCTAATGCTGCTGGCTTGCCTTTTACTTTTATTTCCCAATATAGCATTTGGAGGGAATCTAGGGGCATAACAAAACATTCATTCTTAACCCTGGCAGCGTGTTTCTTTTCTTTCTTCTTCTTCTTTTTAATGAAACAACTAAACACAACACAACTGTAGTCTTTGGCTAACTTTCTGGAGAAAAAAAAAACAAAAAAAACAAGCCGTCTGTGGTAACAGTCTGCTTTGGGGACGGCTGATCACAGGGCCGAATCAAACATTCATAGTAATTAGTGGCAGCACCAGAATAGAACTTCAGCAATGCTTTCCTGGTTGTTATGGTGACAGCCCCCATGGCCCCCCTCCTCCCTGCCAAAAGTGCTTGGTGCTTTCTGTGGCCTTCCATCTGCTGCATGCTCTGAGTGCAGGGAAATTAAGTTGACTGCTCATTTGTCACCCACAGTTGTGTGCTTATGTTGGGGTATGAGAAAGAGGAGGGTGTGGGGTGGGAGGAGTAGGGCTGGGGGAAAGCTGTCTCCTGTGCTCAGCAAGAAGGGCAGGAGAGCAGCTGGCACATCAGTGCAGATCACCAGACAGGTGCTGTCAAGGAACTGAAAACTTGCTGATGACAGGGACTGCACCTGTGTGCTGATGAATGGCGCCGGCCTTGTGATAAGCAGGTTCTTCGCCTGCTAGGAGGAACAGTGCTTCCTAGGCCTTTGATAAACCCAGACAACTCCACATTCACCCTCTATGTCTTGGTTGCTGAGTAATTCTCATGGGTTCTTTAAAAGTTATGAAGTGTCAAAATTCTTATTGCTCTGCTAAAAAATTTTTTTAGCCGGCATCTCTGATTTGCTTCCAGTCAAAGACTGAAGAAGTAGAAACCGAGCTGCTGTTTACCTTCAGGTCCTGTTCATTTTGGAGCTAGATGTTAAGCACATGGATCTGAGAACCAATATGTAACCTGTTGTTGACAAGACCATTTCCCCAGACCCCAGGGCCTGCAAACTGCGCAAACTGCATAAGCTGTAATCTCTCCATAATGGCACCAGGAATTTGGGAAATGGCACATTGAAGTGCTTTGGAAGAAATGTATGTGGTACATACATTTGATTTGTCCATGGTCTGTAGTTTTTTCATGTTTTGTTCCCATGTTATATCTCTCCTATATTTTGCTGCCCTGAGATCTGTAGTATTTGTATAATGAATAGAGTTGATCTCGCTTGAAGTTTCCTAAAATTTCTGGGTGGAGACTGAGCTAATAAGAGCAAGAAGTTGCCAATAGGAAACCCAAGCTTTGAAGCCACATCTGTCCCTATTTCTATGAACCACAGCCTTCAGGGTTGCCAGTTAGCCACTGGCTTGCTTTCTGAGCTTTTGTGATGTTAACAACCAACTTTGAGATTCCTGTGAGCAAGTGTTCCTCCATTCCTCGTTCCTTGCTGAACTGTACCCCCAGGCACGTATCCATGTTGATTGTAATAGCTCCACACTTGAGAGCCAGACTCTGCCATTTGTCATACATGCATATTTTTAGGGTGACATTGTAAAGTAGAGCTGGGGAGTTGAGAGTCTCCACACAAGCTGGATTAAATCCTGTGAGAATGATTTGGGGCAGAAATTCACTGAATTATGGAAGAATTCAGGGGTCATAGTTTATTTGGCAGAAAAGTGAACTGTGTCAGGGTTTGCTGCTTCATGGGAGAGCTAGACCTGGGATTCTATACACCTCCTTCCTGAAGTCCCAAAAAGTCTTAATTGGAGTAGAGTTATTTACATTTTTACAGTATGTCAGGGTGGATTTAAACAAAAATGGAAGATGAGACAACTTCTGATCCTGTAGGGTAGATCAGGTACAGGATTATACTCCAACTGGGCGGCCTCCTGAGGCTGCTGAGGAGCAGGAGCACCCACATGTGGTTCCCTACCTCTGCTGTCAGGTACCTTACAGTTTATTAGGTGGAATAGATGCCTGCTACAAAAGATAGATTAACAAGGGAAAGACAGACAAGTTTATTAAAATAAGTATTTCATAAATTTTGGGGAGATTCTCAGAGAATCCTTGAGAGGTTTTGCTTTTGGCCTTTTTAACAAAGAATAGTAGATATTTTTAGAAGTGATAAGACAAAGGACAAGGACTTTAAGACTTGAGTCTGTACAAATAACAACTTGGGGGAAGAAAAATTAATGGCAGATGAAGACAAGTGGGTAAAGCTTGTTAATGTAGATTCATCTGGTGCCATCTTCAGGTCCCTGGGGTCCAAAGCTGGCCACAGTGGTTAACCTTTGTTCTCCCTGGTAGAAGGGGCAGGAGACCTTTTGTCTTTGTGAACATGTCCTGCTTTTTGGCAATTAGAGGGAGGGCAAAAAACTTTACCACCTCTGCTCTATCTTAATTTTCAGCTTAATGAACCTTCGGGGTGACAGATTCTGGTCTCCCATACTGAGACTGCCCAGGTCTATGTCTGCACTCTACCACTTGCCAGCTCTGTGTCTCTGGAAATATTACTTGAACTCTCTGACTTTCATTTTCTCAATTGTAAATTGAGATCTTTGGGGTGTTGGTTTGAAGACTAAGTGAGGTAACGTGTATAAAGTCCAGGCCCACTGCCTGGCACTTAATAAATATGCAGACGCATTAGTGATTCTCACTAATGAAGCAAATCCCCATTGGTCCCTCCTGCCCAACTTTATGCCCATCATTTCTTAGACCTGAAGCATCCCCTCCAGGTTCTCAGTAGATAGATGGCACGCCTCTCCCTGCCAAGCAGCTGTTCAGGTTTCAATGGCAGATGGCCAACGTTCTTGTGCCATTATCATCTGACAGCCTTTGTGAAACCAGCAGGTTTGTCCTGTCATGACCCACAGCATCAAACCCAGGATCACTTTTGGCAGCGCCTGCACCATGGGTGGATGGGTGGGTCCATTAAGGAGCAAGAAGGCTGCTGGTAGCAGAACCCAATAGTTTCTTGTTCTCCGTACTGACTGCCTGCGCTTCTGCAGCACTCTCAGCCTTGACTGCCTTTCTTTGTCTTTCAGGATAAATTCATTCAACAAACACATTCAAGCACCTGCTACATGCCCATCACTATGGTCAGTGCAGAAGACATGAAACTGAAAAACAGAGTCCCTGTCCTTGAGTTGTTCATTGTCTAGTGAATGCCTGGAGCAACACAGGGAAGACACTCACTGGCGGAAATCTAGCAGTAATTTCCTAGTGGGATCAGGAACATTTGCCACATTTTCAGGACTGACTCCTCTCCCAGCACTGTTCCTATACCTTCTCCAGAGGGCTCTGATATAGATGCCAGGATTCCCACTTTACAGATGGGGAACTTGAGACTTGGAGAGGTTAAGTACTGGATCAAGGTCACCCAGCCTGAATATGGGTAGTGGAATTCAAAATTTATACACTGCATTCCGATGTGCAAAACCAACATGTCTGTATCAGATATAACCTAACTTATCTGAGGTTGGATGGATTTGTGCTGACAGTAGCACAAATGTAAACATGTCTCTTAAATGTACAGTCACTAGTGTAACAAAGTCTTGGTCAATAACAGACTGCATACACGACAAGGGTCTCATAAGATAATATTGCCTAGTGATGCTGTATCCATCTTAGCTTGTATAAGTACACTCTATGATATTTGCACAAGGATGAAACACATTACAAAGCATCTGACAGAACATATTCCCATTGTTCAGGAACGCATGACTGTATCTGTACCTCTTCCAGCCCTATTCAGTTTAAAACAGTTGATTGAAAGTGCAACTCCCTACCTAGACTATTTTCTTCATCTTTCTCCTCCCTAAGAAGCATTTGAGCTCCTGACCCACTCTTCTCTGTTGGTTTCTACTTGCTCTGGTAGTAGGATGACGGTCTCTGCTCAAGTATGAGTGCCCCACCGGATTCTTTTGGAAACTGTGCAGGCCCAAGCTGCTGACATAGATTTGTTTTGATCTGGTTTTTTATCAGAGTCCAGGACCTCTCCAGATCACCCCAGGTTACCCCAAACTATTGACTTTATCCCATGTCTGCTCTGAGGAACTGCAGGTCTCCTGGTGCCTCAGACCAGACATCATCTGACCCTGAGAGAGGTGATCATCCTGCTCTTCTGCTCCAGGTCAGCTACCCCTCCCCAGGGAGCTCCATGGTTCCCAACTACAGCTCCCTGTGATTTGCTGGAACTCTCTGGATCCCAAACAGTCTGGTTCAAGTCACTCAAGCCTGGCTATTTTTCTGTAAAAGGAGTTTGGGGGATGCAGAAAAAACCTTTCTCTCTGAGCAAGTCTGAATTGTTCATCATCTCACAATGGGCTCCCTAAATTCAGCTTTGAGGGTCAAAGCAGATCAAGAACTTCTTTGTTGGAGCTGAAGCGGTGACTCAGTGGTTATGGCCCTTGCTTGGCATGCATGAGGACACGGGTTCAAACCCCAGAACCATGTACACAATGACATGTTGGAGCAACAAAGGCCACATGAAAAACTAAATAAAAATTGATTTTCTCTTTCTCTCTCACTGTCCCTCTCTCTTTAAAAACAACAACAAAAAATACTTCTCTGTTGTTGGCAATACTGCTCATCTTTTCCCCCTGTATTTGTTATCCATACATTACAGTTGTACATAATAGTCGGATTTGTTGTTACATATTCAAGCATGCACACAGCATAACAGTATAATTTAGCCAATATCATTCTCCAGTATTTCCCCCATTTCTACCCTCCTTCCTCTCCCTGCTCCCTTTTCTCTACTGATCTCCCTTTAACTTTCATGAGATGTCTCCTAGCCTTTCTTTTCCTTTTTCCTCTGTTTTCTACATACAAGAGAAAACATTTCACTCTTAGTCTTCTTGAGTTTGACTTATTTTGCTCAACATAATGCTCTCAAGTTCCACCCATTTTCCTGCAAATGACATAATTTCATTTTTCTTTATGGTTGACTAAAACTCCATTATATATATCTATATATCTATATCTATATCTATATCTATCTATAATTTTCTTTATCCAATCATCCATTGGTGAATACCTAGGCTGAGTCCATAGTTTGGATATTGTGAATTGAGTTGCTGTATATATGGGTTTGCATGTATTGCTATAGTATGATGACTTTAATTCTTTAGGATAAATACCAAGGAGTGGTAGAACTGTGTCATTCTTCTTATTTAGGTGAAAACCTCAGTTGAGTGTCAAGAGTGGAAAAACTGCAAGGGAATAAACTTGCCTGGTGATAAGGGAGAGAAACATCAAGAAGCACATCAAAGACACAGTTGCCTCCATGACAGGAGGCTGGATTTGCATCCCGACTTTACCACAGCTCAAAACCTCATGAGTTTTCCCCTTGCCATTCATGAGGCTACTGGGCAACTCATGATAGAGGTACAAACATTGCTACAGGGGACATAGGAGTAGTGAGGACTTGGGAAAACTGATGATTTCTGTTGTAGACAAGCTGAATGTGGGCAATAGGGCACATATGCTTGGTACGTTTCTTCTTTTTTTTTCTTTTTGTTTTTAAGAAAGAGGGGACAGTGAGAGAGAGAGAGAGAGAGAGAGAGAGAAGCAATTTTTATTTAGTTTTTCACTTGACTTTTATTCCTCAAACACTCCATTGTGTACGTGGTGCTGGGGTTTGAACTTGTGTACTTGTGCATGCCAGGCAAGTGCTGTAACCGCAGAGCCACTGCTCCAGCCCCTGCCTGGTACATTTCTGATGGAATTGGTCTGGACCAGTGTCTCAGTTATCTGTTGTTGGGTGACACACTGCACCACAGCTCAGCGGTTTAGAACAAAAACCATTTGATTATTTCTTACAGTTCTGACTGAGCTTCACACAAGTTGGTCAGCTGGGATAACAGCAATCAAGGCCTTCTCTGAACTGGAGAGGTATACGTGCCACCCTTAGAGGGGATGGTTGGGATTCTGAACTCAACTGGGATGCTGGCCAGCCAAGCCTCTCTTTCTCGTCCCCCTCCCCCCCTCTCTCTCCTCTTTTCAAGCCTTGGGGCTATTTTCTTTCCACAGGGTATCACCACATAGTAGTCTATCCATGTGATCTTTCCAGTGAAGGTATCCAGAATTCTCATGAGCTAGTTCAAGGTTTAAAGACATATGATCCAAAAAATGAGAAACAGACTCTGTCAAGCCTCTTCAGGGTGAACCCAGAATCAGCACAGTTTCATTTCCACTACATTCTCTTGGTTAATGTAAATCACAAGCCAGGCTAGATTCAGTGTCAGTGGGGACTCTCCAAGACGTGGATACCAAAAACATGGTCCACTGGGGTCGTCTCTATAGACTAGCTATGCTGTCAATTACTATAGAAATGCATAGAAAATGTGGAAAGGGTTGGAATGATATTTTAAACCCTATATATTTACACATATGTGTACACATACTCACATATGCAAAGAAGGAATGCTATAGTTTGGATATTGTTTAAGGATCCATTTATGAGTCTTGGTCCTCAATGTGGTAATATATAGGTGGTGGGAACCTTAAGAGGTGGAGCCTAGGTCAGTGAGCTTACCCTCAAACGGAATTGTGGGACCCAAGCCTCTTTCTGGCTTCCTATGTTGCAATGTGATTTCTTCTTTACACGTATGTTTCTGCCATGAAGCCATGAGATCCTCACCAGAGCCAGGTTAATGCATCATGCTTTTGCTTCTCCAGACTGTGTGTGGAATAAACCCTTTTTCTTTATAAAGTTATCCTGCATGAGGTATTGCACTATAGTAATGAAAAATAGACTAACATAGGAGCTTAATGCATGATTCCATGGAGCACTATAACAACCCTACTGGAGTGTGACTTTACATCACCATTTTACTGATGAGGAAACTAAGGCCAGAGGTGATGTGAGTTTCTCAGTATCACACAGGTCATGCATGAAGTGTCAGTCTGACTCTGGAGGTAGAGCTCTCCCTATCATCTCACTGCCTTGCCATGAAATGCTTTTCATCAGTTGTTAATATATATGAGGAAGACTTGAATGAAGAAATGTTATTAAATTCTTCAGACCCTTTCAGCAAGTAAGTTCATCAATGGCATTGTCAAAATAATTTACTATTTACTATATGTCATTTGTAGGCAAAATGAGCCATAGTTTTAGAAAAAAACCTGACACACATGTTGATATTTTTAAAACTCCATTTTCTGTATTCAGAAAAGTGACATGATACCTGAGTATTAATCATGACTTTCTGTCATTGAAAATAAAGTCATCCAAATAGGTGTGATCTTGAGTCCCTTTGGCTAACTCTCAGAGATTTGGGACCCACACAGTTTTATAGAAAAGATAGAAATTACATCTATTTCAGAGCTTGTGTCTGACCTAAGCTTAGAAGTAGTGTTGCTTTGGTTAGTTTAATTATTTCCTGAACAGGCTCTTTCATCTCTGTCTAGTCCATAGGAACTCAAGTGAATTCCTACTGGTATAAATACAATCAAATCTCCAAACTGGAATGAGAGCAGAGGAGTGAATTGTCTAAATCTGCAAATCCACCCATTATGCCATGCCAGAAGGGTGGGCTGTGACCCTGTCAGGTGCTCAGTACCTTGCAGAGAGTCAATCCTGACTTCCAACACTCATAGAGTTATCATTTAAGAGTTATTTCACAGGGGAAAACATCTCTTCATGTTTGGTTACTATCCGCCACTGAAGTTCTATCACACATTTAGGTTTTATTCTTTGTAGAGGTCCACATTTGAATTTGTATTGAAGTATTCTGAGGCATAGACAGAAAGTTTCACAGGCTTTATACTATTAAATTATATTGCTAATATAATGCTTTTTTTGGAATTTGTGATAATAAGAATTATTCTGCATACCTCCAATGGCAGGATAAAATGAGATGAGGTTTGTGAAAATGCTATGCATAGTATGATCATAGCTAATAATCACTCAATAAGTGAGTAACCAGGTATTATGTGGGAGGTCTTATTTTCCCTTGTATGTTATTCAATTCCAGGTTTGGTCCCTGAATCACAGGGTACTTGGGCAGACTCACTGGCCATTTTGAAGATAGTTCAATTTTTGTAAATTGGCAATATTTCTGGATGTAAATATCACATTCAGCTTTTAAATTGCATGATGACTCAGAATTGATGCTGGCCATTTTCCTGCTACATGCTCACATTTTTCATCTATAAAATATGAGTCAAAATTTATTCTTCTGAAAGTAATTGTAAGGAATAAATTGTGTAAAGGCGCTTTGCAAATATACAGCACAAAACAATTGTACCATGATATAGTATTATCATCCTTCAAAACATCCTGGGGTGCAATATTGCCAGTCCTATTGTCTATGTACTCCACACCTTTCAGCTTTTCAAGAGGTATTGGGAAAATTAGTCTTAATACTGAGATTTATTAAAGTACAGCTATTATTTTCCCCATCTTGTGGCAATAAAGGATATATTATTTAAGCTATAGCTAACTTATAACTGTGTTCAATTACACATGTCTTAGCCTAAGTGAACATATGTCACTATGCTACATTATTTACTATTTGTCAGCTGCAAACACATTATCCTGTGAGTTGAAGTTAGTGATGGGAAAATGCTGTTGTCACAGAAAATTGGATTCTGAAAATAGATAAATGTCCATATGCTTATTTTCAAAATAAGAAGCATTCATCTTATGACAGCATTGGCTGCCAGTAGCTTTATTTCTTCTATATAAATGCTAGGCAGACAGTTATTATTGTTGAAAAATGTAAAAACTAGTTACTTCATCAGCAGATAAACTGTCTCCCCTTTAAGTCCTTGGTATAATCCGAAGTCTTGAACTTAATTTGAACCTCTTTATTCATAAAGTTTTCAAATACTGCTATGATTTGGATAAATGTCCCCTTACAGGGTCATGTGTTAAGAGATTGTTCCCCGTCTATGGCAAGTGGTGGAACATTTAAGAGGTGGGATTTCATTGGAAGTCTCACAGTTATATGGAAGCATGTTCTTGAAGGGGCTATTAGGATTTGACCCTTTCTCTTTCTCTTTCTGTTTCCTGACTGCCATGTGGTGAGCAAAATTCCTCTGTCACATGCATCTGCCATGACCAAAAGCCACAGGACCAAAAGCAATGAGACCAATCAATCCCAGACTGAAACTTCTAAAACTGAGCCAAAATTAACCTTTCCTTTTTTTAAGTTGATTTATCTCAGGTATTTGTTACCGTAATGGAAAGCTAACTAACACAAATTCATAACATAAAGAATAATGTAAAATTCAGAAGATCCAAATAAGCACGTAAAAAAATCACCTATGGGGGCTGGAGCAGTGGTTCAGCAGTTACGGCACTTGCCTGGAATGCATGAGGATGTGGGTTCGAACCCCAGCACCATGTATGCAATGAAGTGTCTGAGCAACAAAAATCAGATGAAAAACTAAATAAAATTGACACTGTCTTTCTCTTTCTCTCACTGTCCCTCTTTCTTGTTTCTTTCTTTTTTTAAAAAATATCACTCAATATATTCCCCTTGCATTCCCATCCTCTAGCAGTCAGTTTCCCTCCTTGGAGGCAAATGATGCTAATAGCTTCTTGCGTAGATCTTGCAGATAGTTATGCATATATGTCTATATGTATACTTATATTCCTTTTGTCCTCTTTTATGGACTGATTATTTTGCACACTCCCTTTCCTACAATTTATATGTAAAGTCCTCTCCCTTACTACTTCAGAATGTGGGGGCTGGAGTGTTGGCTCGGTGGTTATGGTGCTTGTCCAGCATGTGCATGTATACAGGTTCAAACCCCAGCACCCACATACACAACTAAATGTCAGTACAATGAAAGCCACATGAAAAACTCAAAAAAATTGATTCTCTCTCTCTCACTGTCCTTCTCTCTTAAAAAAAAAAAATTCAGAATGTGACTGCATTTGGAGATAAAGCCTTAAAATGGTAGTTAAGGTAAAATAAGGTGATATGAGTGAGACCTAATTCAGCATGACAGGTATTCTTATAAGAAGAGGAGATTAAGGTGCAGACATGCACAGAGAAACAAATGTGAAGACACAGGGAGCGGTCACCACCTACAAGCCAAAGAGAGAGGCCTTCGAAGGAACCAACCCTGCTTGCACCTTGTTCTTGGGTTTGTGGTCTCCAGAATCATGAAAAAATACATTTCTGTTGTTAAAGCCAGCCAGTCTGTGGTGTTATGGCAACTGAAGCATACACTGATACATCCCCTCCTTTTTTTTTTTTTTTTTAAGAGAGAGGGATAGTGTGAGAGAGAGAGAAAAAGTTTTTATTTAGTTTTTCATGTGCCTTTTGTTGCTCCAAGACTTGTTGGGTACGGGGTGCTGCGGTTTGAACTTGTGTACTGACACATGCCAGGAAAGTGCTGTAACCGCCAAGCCACCGCTCCAGCCCACAGTCCCCCTTTTAGAACCCAGTGGCATACAGTACTCACTTTTCAGGACCCCTCTCACTTACTATATTTTAAAGAAGTACTTGAAAACTTCCTATTTCATTTAATTACTATAGCTTTTTTATTGTAAAGATGAAGCATAATTATTTCAGCACTATTTATTATTTGAGACTATTTCTAATATTTTTCTACTAAAACAACTCCATTATAAAAATATAACCTTGTACATAAATAATTTTACACATGGGCAAGTACCTATAGGATCAGGTTCTAAAAGTGGAATCAGTAGGCTTTAGGGAATATGCAGTAAAATTTTGATTGTCATTGCCAAAGTGTGCTTCCTGGAGGTTAGAGAGACTTATTCTTCCACCAGATGGAATGAGAGTACTTAATTCCCACTTCTTCCAACACAGTTTGTCATCAAACTTCTGATTTTTACCAATAGGGTAAGAAATTGTGTCTTGGAAAGTACCGTTTTGCATTTCTCCTATTATGAATGATGTTGAAAAGTTAAAAGACATTTGTATTTCTTTTTTTGGTTGAGCTTCTTAGTCTTCTTGGTTTTTCATCTATTTCTTATTGTGGATGTTCTTAGTTTGTTTAAAAATCCAGTTGTTTTCAGTGGTAAGAGTTATGAACATCTCCCCTAGTTTGTATTGGTCTTTCTATACTGCCTTTGCAGAGGCTGAGTAGAACTTTTGAGTATAATGTTATCAAGTTTCTGGTCCTGTGTGGGTTTTTTAGGGGATAGGTAGTACTGGGATTGAACCCAGCAGCATTCTACCTCTGAGTTATATCCCCAGCTGTTTCCATTTCATTTTTGAAGCAGGATCTTGCTAAATTGCCCAGGCTGCCCCAAGTTTGTGATCTTCCTGACTCAACTGATATTATAGGTGTGTGTCACCACACCCAACTTCTCAGTCCTATTTTAAATAGTGCAATGGCTTCTGATACCGGCTACCTAGAATTAGGTCAGACCTCAAGGTGAAGACACAGCCATTCACAAGACTGCCCTCACTGCAGACCCAAATGCAAGTTCACGGGTCCCCAGGCCTCCTGTACTTATGACCAATTGGAAGAAAGTGTAGTGGCTCCCATGACCCACTCTGGTTCAATAATTCACTAGCACAACAAACAACTCAGGAAAGAGTACACAGTTTTTAAACCTTAGCTTTATTTTTATAAATAAATACAAATCAGAGCCAACCAAAAGAAGAGACACATAGGATAAGGACAGTGAGGGTCTTAAATGTGAAACTCCCAGTTCCTATTTGTAGGGAGTTGGGATTCATCACCCTCCCACTATATCAGTGTGTAATAATAGAAGTGCGCTACCACCAACCAAGGATGAGCATATAAACTCTGATGTCCAGAGCTTTTATTGGGTTTCAATGCATGAACGTGATTGATTGAAATATTGGTCATGTGTTGAACGAAATCTCTATGCCCCTCCTTGGAAGTCAAGCTGATACCCCTTGGCTCAAAGCTCCAACTCTCTAATCATATGGTTGATCTTTCTGTCTGGAATGTTCCCATCCTGAGTCATCTCCTCCTTAGTATAAACTGTCTAGGAACCCACCATGAGTCACCTCATTAGCACAAATTGTCGGGGCCCTCTATGAACAACATAGTTCCTGTTACCCACAAAATTCTAAAGATATGAGGTTCCCTCCCAGGAACCAGACAAAGGCCAGTCAAATTCTTTACTACACAAGATGTAGACTGGATTTTGAATCATTCATAGAAAGTTATTTCCTTTTCTAACATCACTACAAGAACAATTTGCCTATGATTTCCCCTAGTACCTGATTGATTTCATTTTTTCCCCAACATACAGTTCCAATTCATTTTGAACATCATTTACTTTTAAAGAGATACGGACAGTGTGTGTGTGTATGTGTGTGTGTGTGAGAGAGAGAGAGAAAGAGAGAATCAATTTTTATTTAGTTTTTCATGTGGCTCTAACACTTTGCTGTGTACATGGTGCTGGGGTTTGAACTTGTGTCCTCACGCATGCCAGGCAAGCACCTTAGCCACTACCACTCCAGCCATTGGGAACATCCTAAAATTTAAAATTTGAACAGATTCAACTTTTTTTTTCAGGCAGCTATCTTCAAAACAATTATTGAATAGATCATCTTCCCTTCACTGATTGAAATTCTGAACTTCAATATACTAAATACCTCGTAAGTATATGGATTTATCATTAAATTTCTTAATGTGTTCCAATGATTGTTTTTCATGTGTTTGTACCACACTGTTTTATTTATTGTAGTTTTAGAATTTATTATTTCAAATTAATATCCGTACATTGTTAAAGCTGTTTTTAGAAAAACATTCTTTGGGATGTACCAATAAGCGATAAGATAGCAAGTACAGGTAAGATACAGCTATCAGATAAGTAGATAGCATTCTGTAGATCCTGCTGGAGAGCTGGGTAGCAGCTTAAATTAGGAATTACTTCCTATGAATTCATTTATAGGTGATTCAATTTATGATTTTAAAAGTTTTACCATGGTGTGAAAATGATACATATTCAGTAGAAACCATACTCCAAATTCCAAATGTTGATTTTTTTCCCCTGACTGGTGATAAGTGATATGATCCTCTCTGGGATCCAGGACAACAAAAATAAGCCTCAGCTGCCAGCCAATCTCATGGTCATGAGGAGAAACAACCAACATTCTGAGTACCCTTGGTTGCTAAGCCAGAACATTCAGTAGGTTAGGTGTATTACGCACATTTTTTATGCTGTCTTCACCTACAATGGGATTTTTAGGATATAACCCCATCATATGTCAAGCAGCAGCTGTACTTTACTTGCCAGATTGAAAGGAACTCACAAAACTGCTCCACACCTTTTTCTTTTAGACTGTGAACTAAAGGGTTCTGAAAACACTGCCTCTATATTAAAATCCTGCAGACTGATTGAATTTGGCTGACTAGAACATCATAATTTTGGAGATGGAATGTCATATGATAGGTCAAAAGCCAAAATTACCTTGTGCTTCCTTGCACCCTTCAAAAGCATTCTTGTGACTACAACTTCTCATAATGTATGGCTCTGCTTAGCCTCTAAGACCTCTAGCCTCAACCAATCCTAAAGCTAAGAATGTTATAACATCTGAAACCTATAGAAGAGATTTCCCCATCTTTCAGTAGCCCACTTACCTGAAGCTCTGACTCATGTAATTGGTAAATATATTGATTTGTGACTTTTTGTTCGGTGACTATAAAAGTTCTTATAAGCTTTTCCGTGGTGGAACATGTCATTCAGAGTAACTGAAATCCATGTTCCCAGGCCACAGTCACTCATATGTGACTCAAAATAATCAGGGAGTGGGCGAAGTTGGGGAGATTCTGGGTAAGAATTGGGTTCAAGTTACATTGTCAATATACATGCATGTATGAATGTTTAACAACAAATCCCTTCAATATATAAGACTATGTTGAACTAATAAAAAATTTAAAAGTAAAATAAAAAAACTATTTTCTTATTTCTTTTAAAGCAGAGTTGTTATTTTATATAAATAATATGAAATTATTCAGAATCAAATGGAATTTTTTCATTGCCTTGGAAATAGCCCAGCCCACTTCTGTTAGTCAGTTTTTTTTTTGTTATTGCTGTGACCAAAATACCCAACAAGAGCAACTCAGAGAAGGAAAAGCTTATTTTAGCTCATGGTTTCAGAAGCTCAATCCCTGATTGGATGGTTTCACTGCTCTGGCCCCAGGTAAGTAAAAACATCATGGCAGGAGGACACAGTTGAGGGAAGCTGCTCAGTTCATGGTGGCCAAGAAAGAGAGAGAGAGAGAGAGAGCAGAAGGGGCTGTAGAAATAATAATCCTTTTTAGGGTATGTCCCCAGTGACCCACCTTCTTCAGCCATGAACTACCTGCCTACAATTACCACCCAGTTAGTCCATTCAAACCAGAATGGACCGATTAGGTCACAGCTCCTGCAATCTAATCATTTCACTTCTGAATATTCCTGCATTAATACACAGGAGGTTTTTGGGGACACCTAACATCCAAACCATAACACCACTACAGGTGCATTTTAGGTGTTTATTCTTCCAACAGTCAGTTGTTGAATGAGTTGGGGCACATGCTTCCCTTAGTCACCACCCTTGTCCATCTTGTCCTGGGACCAATCACCTTCTCTGGCAGTCAACAGTACCTCCCCTTGCTTCTGACCCAGACATGTCCAAGTCACTTAGGTTTGGCAGTTACAGGGAGAGTGGAAGGAATTATCCTCTTTATATCAGGCTTTTCTTTCAGACTGGACAAAGAACATTGTGGACTAGACCCTTGCTTGTGGTTCTCACAGATAAAAACTCGTCTGTGAAAAGTGCATGCATTTCCACACTGCTCAGAAGCTCTCTGTCTGGGTGAGCTATAGGAGTTACGAATCAGTCTCATTTCCTCAGTAACAGTGTCAAAATGCCTACATTACCCTGTCTTTACTTCTTTTAAATTTTTTATGTCCACTAAAATCTAAAACTTTTAAAAATTTTTAATTGATGCGTAAAATTTGTAAATGTTTATGAGGTACCACGAGATGTTTTGGTACATATATACAGTGTAATATTTAAATCAGGGTAAGCATATCTATTTCCTCATTTATCATTGTTTTGCAGTGGTAACATTCAAAATCCTTTCCTCTCAGTTTATTGAATTATACAATATATTTTTATTATCTATGGTTACCCTACTATGCAATGTAATATCAAACTTATTTCTCCTATCACAAGTTTTTCAAGTTTTTTTTTTGTTTGTTTGTTTATTTTCTTTTGCAGTGCTGGGAATCAACGCCAGGGCCTCACATGTGCTAGGCAAGCACACCAAGCTACATCTCTAACCCTAAAATTATTTTAATTGACACATAATGATTGTACACGTCTACAGAGTACATTGTGCTATTTCAATGCATGAATATAAGGCCAATAGGCATATCTGTCACTGCAAATATTTATCACTTGTTTGTATATCCATCAAGATTTAAAGGCCATAGAATTTTTTCTTTGACTGAAAACTATGATGTCTGTCTTAATTATGTCTAAGTATTGTATTGTATTGTAGTGTAGGTGTTTATGTGGCATGAGAGTGTCATTCACTGCCAAGCACCTACTCTAAGTTGGGCACTATGTACTGGAGACAGAGAATAAATGAGACACCTAACACATCAGGTTTCCCAATGGGACTAGGCATTTAGAAGACAACTCCTATAACATTTCATGGGAAGAATTGAATTTAGGCTATGAGTGAACTTATGAGGGTCCATAAATGTTTAATGTTCTTATTTTTCACTCTGTTCCTAAAAGAATTTGTGATGGCTTAAAAATTTCATACACACACACACACACACGCATGCGCGTGTGCACAAACATGAATATACATGAAAACAACTCTTATAAACTAGTATATTTATGTTGGGAACATGAGGCTCAGCTGGCTTGTAGAAGAATTGGTGGTAAACAACTCTAAGGGGTCCAGCTGGCTTGAAATTAGCAAATTGCCTGACTGGCATGACTAAGCTATTCGGCCACCCATTTGTTACAGTTGGAGAAAGGTGTTTGATTTGTACCCTATTGGCTGTTGTAATGGATAAATAGAGTAGCAGCTAGTCAGGTAAGGAAGCAGCCAAAGAAGAAGTAGCCGAAGGAAGAAAGCAGCCAGGAGGAAAGCAGCCGTGTCCTGAAGGGAGAAAACAGAGAAGACGCATAGAACCGGAGAGATCAGCAGAGATGTCAGAAAACAGCAGCGGTAGAAGATGCAGGTCCCGTGTTCCAGCCGCTGGCGTTTGCCCCCTTGTTCCCGGCTCCCCAACCCTTCCTAACTAGGCCCCTCAGAGGACGACCCCAGGCTTGCTGGGTCATTCTGCCCGTTCCTCGCTCTGGATTGCAGCGGGGAGCGACTCCTCTCCCCTGGTCCCCAGCCCTGTCCTGCCGGCGCCCGGTTCCCAGTGTCCTGCTGGCCCCCGGGGAACAGCTAAGATCCACCGAGGTCGTTCCGGCCACTCCCCGCTCCAGAACCCTGCAGGGAGCGACATATTTACAAATGAAAATATAAATAAAATGCCATTATATATTAAATGGTAAAAAAATGGTTGTTACACATTTGAATACCCATTTTGTTATAACAGAATAAGTCATAAAACATGAAATCCTGGGGCTGGAGCAGTGGCTCAGTGACTGGAGCACTTGGCTGGCATGTGTGAGGACGTGGGTTCACACTCTAGCACCACATGCACAACGAGGTGTCAAACAACAGTGAAAAGGAAAAAGTAAAATTAATTCTGTCTCTTTCTCTCTTCCTCTTTCTCTCTCTCTCAAAAAACAAAAAGAAGTTTGCTTGCTCAGTCATCACAAAAATTCATATGAAAGACCCAGATGTAATGCAGAAAAGAGTGGAAAAAAGTTGGGTGGAGAGAATATTGTTTCAGAGCTTTCCCAGTCCCCTTCATTTTTAAAATTTTTTATTAAGGAGTTGAGTTATTATACAATCATAAATGCATATAAAGTAACAATATGAGGGGCTGGAGCGTTGGCTCAGCAGTTAAAGCACTTGCCTGGCATGTGTGAGTACGAGAGTTCAAACCCCAGCACCACGTACACAAAGTGTCTGAGGAATGAAGGTCATATGAAAAACTAAATAAAAATTGCTTCTCTCTTTCTCTCTCTCTCTCTCACTCACCGTTCCTTCTTTCTTAAAAAAAATTGTTTCTCTCTTTCTCTCTCTCACTCTCCCACTGCCCCTCTCTATTTAAAAAAAAAAAGTAACAATATGATATGCATGTATTCTTAAACCAGAATTAACCCCCACAAGCCCATCTTCTGGGCCAAGACATTCAACTCCTAGAAGCTGGGTACAGCAGATGCCTTGTAGTGACTCTCCGTCACAAGGAACTGCTTCCCCCAGAAGTAGGCAGCACCCCTCCTCCCAGGAAGATGTGTGTAGCCAATGATTAGCTGATGTGAGTATATAAAAGCCGGATATCCTTGTCTCAGTTGGACTCTGAAGGGCATCCCAGTTCCCCTTAGTTCACGTTGAAACACATTGGGGGCCAACTTCTCTTTCGACCCTCAGTCCTGCGTTCTCACTTCTGGAGGTTAATGAGAGAAAGAAAGAGATTGATTCTGTGGTCCTGTGCCAAGGCCAAGGACCTGCCCAGAGTTCAAGATAGGCTGAGGGACCCACCATGGGAACAAACAGCAGGAACTGGTGAGGATGCAGGGGGTGGTAGAATTCTGAGATACCTTCCCACTGGCTCCAATTCCAAGTCCCTGATGTACAAGCACATTCTTCCAGTTATTCAATCCAACACCCCTCTGGGAACTGCTAAGATGGCATTTTGCTGATGTAATCAAGTTTCCAAATCAGTTGGTGTGAAGATAGATCATCTGATGGGAAAGGGGACTAATCTGACCACATTAGCCCTTAAAAAACTGAATTTTCTCCAACTGAATATTGATGAGAAAATTGGAAATTTGAAGCCCATGGAGGATGGGCCCTGCAGACTTGAAGACAGAGGGGGACAATGTGTGACAAGGATGCAGAGGAACTCTAGATGCTAAGAGCAAAATGCTCACCAACCATTAGCAAGGAAACCAGATCCTCAGTCCCATAACCAAAAGGAATTGACTTCCACCGACAGCAAGAATGAGCTTGAAAGTAAATTTTTCCCAGAACCTTCAGATGAGAACTTGGCCTAGATGACACCTGGATTTCAGCCCTCTGAGTGGGAATCCAGCCGGGTCTTGCTGACTGCTGACATGTGTGCTAAGAAGTGAGTGGTGGTTTAGGCTGGTAAGTTGGTGGTCATTTGTTAGGCAGCAATGGAAAACTAGAGGGGAGAATGAAATAGGAGGGGCTTGGAGAAGATTCCCCCACCCAACATAGCAAGCTTCATTCAAGTGAGTCCCTTTGTGAGAATCTGTGCCAGTCAGAAAGGGCGAAGATGTGTTCTGAATGTGACTAAATTTGAAAACTCAAAATATTGAAGGAGATTATAGAATTTTCAATAAGAGACAAAAAGGAACTCAAGTTAAAAATTAGTAAAATAGGGGTTGGGGATTTAGCTCAGTGGCAGAGTGCTTGCCTAGCACGCGCAAGGCCTCGAGTTTGGTCCTCAGCCCTGAAGGAAAAAGAAATGTAAAAATTAGTAAAATAAAATTATATTTTTGCATTTCTGAGTGTATGAGCTGTGGAATTTATACTCAGTTATATTCACTTGGTTGCTAAAAGTGTTTAAAGACATCCTTACGTTGTTCCAGGTATTATAAGTAATCTAGAGATGATTTAAAGTATGTGGGAGGATGTGTATAGGTTATATGCAAATATGAGGCCACTTTATATAAGGGACTTGAGCATCTAGGGATTTTGGTGTTTGTGAAGGATTCTGGAACAAATCCCTCATGGATACTGAGGGATGATTATAAATATGTATGAGTGCAATAGAAGGTACATGGGCACAATAATGTCTGAAATTTGCTTCCACACAATATGATGTGGAAGCCCATGAGCTGATGATTGTTGAATCTGGGTCAGGGGTATGTGGAAGCTCGTTACATTTATTCATTGTGACAAATATGTATTCTTTTTATTTCTGTATATTTAAATTTCTTCATTTGTTAGAAGAAAAAAAAAAGCCCACCTTGATTCCTTTCTTACTTTGATGACAACGGTGCAGCAGGTCAAACCCTGCTGGGAGCCGCGGCTCCTCTGTGGGCCCCTCCTCACCAAGTAAGAGCTACTCAAGGTGCCAAAGGCCTTTGCCTCAGCTCCCTTCATTCCTCTGAAGTTTTCTTGGCAAAAATTCCCACTGCTCTTCTTTTATATCATGTCTATTTTCTATTTCTGAACTCCATTTTCATGTTTTTCTAAATTATTCCCAAGAAAGAAAAACTTTAAATTCTCATATGTTGCAGCTGAAAATCTTGTTGCTGAAAGGCCTTGCAGAAATAGCCTGAGGAGGAATTCTTCTGAAGGGAAGCAGCTGGAGAAGGATTTCTGCCTGGTTTTTCCTTAAAATAAGGTTGTTTAAATAGGCCTATTTAAATATAGTGAACCACATTTTATTTTCTTGTTAACTGCACTTGAGCTAAAAAACAGGAAAAAAAATTCTAAAGTGAAAAATAAGCCCTCTGAAATCATAAATTTAATTTGTTAAACCTTATCAGACCAGGGTAAAGAAAGATCTTCATTGAGGTTTTCTTCCCAGGTGATTAATGGTGAAATAGGTAGGCCTTAACCAGAGAAGCCCAAAACTGTCAGGTAAGTGAAATATCTGTGTAATGCAGAACTCTTAGCAAGAAAGAGCTTCTCAGTACAACAAAATCAGCAAGAGCTATACTTTATGATATCATCACAAATCAAGAAATACTTGGATATACATTTAACAAAGTGTAAAACTTATACTCTGAAAGCTATGAAACATTATCGAAAGAAATTGAAGACCTAAATAAATGGAAAGACATCTCATCTTCAAAAATTAGACGACCTCTTATTGTCAATATGCCAACATTCCCCAAAGCAATTTATGAAGATATTTAGTGCAATTATCATCAGAATTTCAGCTGAGCTCTTTATAAACATTGACAAGATCATCCTAAAATACTTAGAGAAATGCAAGAGACTCTGAACAGCCAAAATAATCTTGAAAAAGAAGGACAAAGTTGAGGACTCAGTTTTGTGATATTAAAACTTCCAATAAACTATAACAATCAGGACAATGTGTTTCTGTCATAAGGACAGAAATATAGATCAATGGTATACAATTGAGATTACAGAAATAAACCTTCACAATTACAGTCAATTGATTTTCAACAAGAGCACCAAGATCATTCAATTGGGAAAAGAATAAACTTTTCAATAAATTACTCTGGGACAACTGAATATCCATAGTAAAGAATGAAATCAGATGCCCTACATCACACTGCATGCGAAAAAATCTGATTGTATTAGCTAAAAACTATGATGTTCTTAGGGGAAAAAAAGATAAAAATTACATGTAAATCTTCATAACCTTGAATCAGGCAATAGTTTCTTAGACATGATACCTAAAACATAAGCAATAAAAGAAACTATGGATAAATTGAACTTTAAAAGTTTTGGAGGGGCTGGAGCGGTGGCTCAGCGGTTTCTGCGCTTGCCTGGCAAGCACGAGGACCTGGGTTCAAACCCCAGCACCATGTACACAACTGAGTGTTGGAGCAACTAAGGCCATGTGAAAAATTAAATAAAGTTGTTTCTCTCTTTCTCTGTCTCTCTCACTGTCCCTCTCTCTTAAAAAAAAAAAACACTTTGGAATTCAAAGGACGCATCAAAGAAGTAAAAGGGGAGTGGGAGCTGGAGCAGTGGCTCAGCAGTTAAGGTACTTGCCTGGCATGCATGAGTATGCAGGTTCAAATCCCAGCACTATGTATACAATGAAGTCTCAGAGCAACAAAAGCCACATGAAAAACTGAATAAAATTGATTCTCTCTCTCTCTCTGTCTCTCACTGCCTTCTCTCTTAAAAAAAAAATAAAGTAAAAAAATTAGATAAGCTGCAGAATAGGAGAAAACACTTAACATTTGCAAGTCAAGTATCTTATAAGGGATTTATATCTAGACTATATAAAGAACTCTTACAATCAATAAAAAGACAGATACCCCAATAAAAACCTGGTGAAGGATCTGAATAGATATTTTATCAAAAAATATGCAAATGACCTAAAAGCTATGAAAAGATGCTTAACATCTTTAGCCAACCAGGAAATGCAAATAAGATCAGAATGAGATACCACTTCACCCACACTGCACTAACTATAATCACAAAGGCAGATGACAAAAGCCCTGGCTAGAGCACAGCCAAGTGGAATCCTCAGATATTCTTAGTGGGGATGGAAAGTGGTGCAGCCACTGTGAGGCAGGTGGCAGTTCCTCAAATGGCCTAACATGGCTATCATTTGACCCCAGCAAGTCCACTCCTAGTAATATGCCCAAGAATATGTCTATACAAAAACTTGTACATGAATGTCCACAGCAGCATCACTCACAGTAGCCTGGGTCCATTTGCAGGCCTGGCACGGTGGTGTTGGCTATTGGTTGGGAGCTCAGCTGGTGCTGTTGGACTAAGAATTTGGGTTTTCTCTCTATGAGCTATTGAACTTTCTTGCAACATGGTGACAGGGTCTAGAAAGGAGAAAGGGGCACCCCAAGAGAGTTTCTTCTACTAGTTTCTTTGGGTCTGTCTGGACACTGGTACCATTATTTCTGGTGCATTCTATTAGTCAAGCATCACAAAATCCATATTCAATGGTAGGGAATATAGAGCCCAGATGTTGATGGCAGGAATGTTAAAAGTATGATGACATGTTTTATAACTGTCATACTCTGTAGTAATGTTCGGAGCTGGGATTGAATCCTTGGATTCTAAAGACACAAGTCCTAAGAATAATGCTTTGAATTTTAAGTAGGCAGGACAAGAGACCCTGGAACTAAGACATGGGAAAGTTATTTCAAATATAATTAGTTGTTTTTGGAAAGGGTGATTGTTTTCACTCCATCACCCTACTTGTAATCCAGATTATTTTAAAAACAAATGCATATTATTTATGACAAATTTCAAAGATGTCACATTAATACAGAATTTCTGGAGATGGAATGGCCACTTTATTGGATATGAAGCCATTAAAGAGCAAACAGGAGAAGTACTTGTTTCCTTTTAAGCAATGGATCTGCAGATGGGAGTCACCATAAGCAAAAGGCATTCTTCAGTTTAGGTGGAGATGAGCAGCCTCTTTCTGGTGGGCAAGCCTTAACTCAACACCCAGTTACTCAGATAGGGTTTAATCCCAGATCTACAATAAAACCACTCAAAGCCACATTATTACACCTGCCTGATGGGGCATGTGCCAGCATGATTCAAACCCAGTAGCATATCAAAATGGGAAATCAGGATTTCACTCAGCTGCAGTATTAAGAGGCATACCAAATCCTGTTCCTTTCCCACTTATTCCGTCATTGTTCTCAAAAGTTGCTGCCTACAAGGTGGAAAAATTCCCAAACATTACTCACATCTGGGATATCAGGTTCTGAAACTATTAGAGATGAACATAAATACATTGCAGCAGCTAAAAGACAGGCTTAAATGAGTACAACATAGTAAATAGGATCTTACTGCATGAATACTATGAGATGCCCTGACTGAAACAGGTGAGAGGTTGGAGCCTCATTGTGGGAATGACCCAGTGAGTAGGTCCAAGGAAACATAATCTTCCAGAGGTATCCATCAACAAAGTGAAAAGTTATCTTCACTACACATTAGAGCTTATTTTCCAGAATAAGACATCCTTCCTGGAATTCACAGGAGCCACGATCCCAGAATCACACTGGAGTGATCCTGTTCCTTGCAGCACAGAGCTGAAATGTTTCTACACCTAAGTTTCCTCCAGGCCCTTGTCCTCAGACTCTTTGGGAAAAGAACAAGTGTCGGCACAGCTCTACTAAAACAGCAGCCAAGAGAGTTGTTTCACGGGGTGACTCTGTACAAGGGGTTCTGTCCTTAGCAATGAGAAGGATAGGGACTGTGGCATGGGATAGAGCCATCTGCCAGAGGACCAGTGACTAGGATTTTCTGCCTACTATGTCCTGTCCTGAGTGCTCAGAGAACAACCAAGGACCATTCCCAGAATCTCTGCCTAGCAGAAATGATAAGCAATTTGCTGCTGACTTGCACAAGCTGGAATCCTTCCACCTCTAATGGACAGAAGCCATTAGTGCCATTGATCTCTGGCCAAGATGCAGGCTGAGCCCCTTCCAGGATGATTTACAAGAAAGGTGCTGAGACAGGAGGACTGCAGGGCTAGCTCCTCAGGCATAGTCTGGGCAGTGGCTGGGATACTCTCAACAGGAGTCTTTCATCAAGAGCACAAACTCAGAAGATGAAGAACAAAGACAGGGAAGATGTTAAGGCAGACAATTTGGCATCAGTGGACAGTCTGAGGCAGCCTACCTGGAAAAAACAGCCTAGAGGTTGAGCCAAACAAGGCTGGTGGGATGGGAGCCATTGGAACAGTAACTGATCAGCTGAACAGTTCATCTCTGGGGAAGTCAGTATTGGGAGTAAAAGCTGGCAGACTTCCTGTGACCTCTGCCTTTCCTGCTCCTTAGAGATGAAGACTTGCCTATCGCCCTCAAGCCAGCCCCAAGAATGAACAGACAGCATTTCAGCCTCTGACCCAGGGGATTTAAAATTAAGTCACTGATTGGCATGCAGAGGACTTGACAGAGTGACTGGGACCCTGCAGCCCTGGCTGGCTCCCTCCTCTCATTGCTGAAGTCCTGGACTCTGAATGCCAGGTGTGCTCTATGCTTCTGAATTGGCCCCATCCATTTGTGCCATTCTCATGATCTTCTGCCTTATTAAACCACCTATCTTTGTCCGTTTTTCGTTGCTATAACAAAATATTCAAGAGGATGTGTATATAACAGAGGTTTGTGTACTCATGGTTCTGGAAACTGAGAAGAACAAGAACATGGCACCGACATCTGTTGAGGGCCTTCTTGCTGCATCATTACATGGCTGGGAGCGTCACATGGTGAGACAGAGTAAACACACTAGCGTGGGTCTCTCTTTTTATAAGGTCACTAACCACCATCATGGGATCACATCCTCATGATCTCATCTAATCCTAATTTCTTTCCAAAGGCCCTACCTGCAAGTACCATTAACATATGACTTTGGTGGTTAACTTTCCTACACATGAACTCTATAGGACACACTCAAACCATAGCACCAACCCAAACCTCTGAATCCTACCTCCCCTGGGAGCTTGCAACCTGCTGTCTCTCATCACCCTTCTTTCCCCAGGTATCAGTTCTCTATATATCCCAAGGTGGCCAGAAGCGGAGGTGGTTGTGGTAAATGGTAATTATTATCCCTGCTGGTTTCCTGATTCCATGGAATTTTTAGCTCCCAGGTAAACTGTACATACAGACAATCATATATAATGCTGGAGTCCAGAGCCATGGGGCAGCTTGGCTTCTCACTGCTCTGCAGCCCCTCTGAGGTCTGACTTTGCCATAGGCCCATTTCTGCAGACTGAATCCATGGCCCTGGATGACTAAGGTCCCGGCATCTCTGAACCCAATACTTCCTCAGGCTCAACAGAATCCAGTTGAAATTTAACAAAGATATTCTGACCCTTTGAGAATGCAGTTGTGGGTGACTTTACTGGGCCTGGAGGAAAAGGGCAAGTTGATATTTTGAAGCCACTGCCAGAAGGCCAGCTAGTTATCAATCAGGGTATTTGTCTCTGAATAGCTGGGGACACTGAAGTCTCAGTCCCACTTCAGATCTGAAGTACACCTCAGACCACAGTGATTCAAGCAGCACTGGCCCAGCCTTGTGGGATACAAGTATTCTGGTCACCCCCCTTTCCAACCCCTATCTTCTTCCCTATTCAAATAACTGGACCTTTACAAGGGCTCCCAGCTGGCTGGCTATGCCCACAACATGGCCTGACAGTTGCTCTTACTGATCCATCTCCCAGAAGCTATTCTATTTTAGGCCTGGGGCCTGGCTATGGACAAATGGCCTTGATGCTACTCATCTGCCTGCCTCTGATTAGCACCTAACCATAGAGTTCTCATCTCTCACTTCACATCTCTAGTCTCAGCCCCCAAATTCCTGCCCCCTGTTGTGCATGCTCTGGACCACTTCCTCCTATGAGGGTGGGGAAAACTATGAATGCAGTGGATATTGTACCCATGACTAACATGGTACGGTAAAGGGGAAGGATCTGATAAAAGTCACTAAGTTTCCTTTGTCAGCTTTTCACCACTGTGATGTAATACCTGAGGTAATCAAATTTTAAGGAAGAAAGGTTTATTTTGGCTCATGGTTTCTGAGCTTTGGAACCATGGTTGCTTGGTCCTGCTGCCTTGGGCCTGAGATGGCTCAGTACATCATGGTAGGAGTATGAGGTGGAGGAGGCCTCTTCATTTCATATTCAGCTCATGCTGCTGCAACAAAAATGCCATAGACTGGGTAGCTTAAACAACAAAAGTTTATTTCTCACAATTCTGGAGTCTGGAAAGTCCAGATTTAGTGTACAGTAAGAACCTGATTCTATGGTCTACAGGCATCTTGCATCTAGTCTCTTTGTCTTCTTCTAAGAATATGAATCCTATCTTAGGGGCCTCACTTTCATGACCTTACCTAAATCTAATTATCTTCCAACTGCTTCACCTCCAAGTACCATCACATTGGTGAATAGGGCTTTAATATACTAATTTTGAGGAGCACAAATATGCAGTCCATAATATTGTATGATCACATAATATTTACCATTTATGCTTGCTCATTTCACTTACCATAATGTCCTCAGGTTCATCCTTGTGGCATGTATCAGAATTTCACTCCTTTGAAAGACTGAATAATATCCATTGTATCTACATTGTACACATTGTATCTACAAAAATGTATACTACATTTTTCTTATCCTTTCATCCAATGATGGGCATTCAGGTTGTTTCCACTTTTTGGTTATCGTGAATGTTGCCATTAAGAACATGGGTGTACAAATATCTCTTTGAGAATGTGTTTTCAAGTCTTTAGGTATGCACCAGACGTGGGATTGCTGGAGCCTGTGGTAATTCTATGTTTAGTTCTGTGAAGGACCTGCACACTGTTTCCAGCAGCAGCTGCACCATATTACATTCCAACCAAGGATTCACACAGGCTCCAATTTTTCCTCATCATTGCCAACACTTGTTATTTTCATCCTTTCCCTCTTCTTTCTTTCCTTTCTCCTCTCATGAAAAGAGAAATTTTTCATTTTGATGAGTCAGATTTATCTACTTTGGTTTTGCTACCTGTACTTTTGGTGGGACATTTCAAGAAATCATTGACAAAACCAATGTCATGAAGCCTTTCCCTATGTTTCCTTCTCAAAGTTGCATAATTATAGTTTTTATCTTTAGATCTTTGATCCATTTTGAGTCAATTTTCATATCTGATGTAAAGCGAGGCTGTAACTTTATTCTTTTATATGTGGTATCCAGGTTTCCCAGCACCATTTGTTGAAGAGATTGACTTTTCTCTCATTGTTTTTTGATTTTGATAGATTTTATTTTCCCAAACCGTTCAGATCCTATGAGGCAGAAAGTAGATTTAATTGTACCTTACTTCAGGTTTAATTGTGCTTTTAATATTTGGGATCTGCCTCCCCATCCGTATTCATAAGACCCAATAGTAGAGTAAATGCACATGGGTTTAGGTTGTCTGCTTAGTACATATGGTAAAAAAAATCAGACACAGTAAAAATTACTGTTGAAGTCCCTTAAATCCCCCAAATTACATTGAGTGGTACCTTTCATTTAGTCAGTCACCACCAGTTTCCCCACTTGTGTGCTTCCCCTTCTTTTCCCCAAGTTTAGCATTAGATGCAGCGGTGGCCTACATGTAGGAACCATTTTATATAAAAAATATAAACTTAATCAACAAAACAATTTCAGATGGAAAAATGCTTGCAAAGTGTATTACCTCAAGGGCTGAGATTGTCCTGGGAAACATCAGGGTCCCATCTCCGTTCCCTGCTCATTCCAAGGTACATGGATACATGAGGTGGGTGGAAGACATGTTGACCTTGTAATTTCTTTCACTCTCTGCACAGCAGAAAGGGTTTAACGGTTTAACTTGCATATGTCAAAGGTATGTGATGTGGGTCCACTCTAAGCCCAGGCAGCCAGGAACTTGGTTTTCTTGCTGGTTCAGAATCACTTCTGGTCCAGCTCTGCCTTGCTCATCTTTGGGCCCTGCTGGGTAGAATTGATGACTTCAGTATGACTTTTCATCCTTGGCTGTACTCCTAGATTAACTGAGCCCAGTGATTTGGCTTCTGGACTTTTGGAACTCTTTAGTTCTTGCATTGTTGTCTTTTGAGACTTTATTGGCTTTTGCATCAAATTCTCAGCTTTTATTACTGAACTTTGGAGCTCAGGTTCAGAACTGAAGTAGCTGCACTTCTCCCACCCTTCCCCATGCATGGGCCAGGTCACCTCTTCACAGGGGATTTTGTTATCTACCCTCACTATCTCTATTGGAGGCAAGATCAGCCACTAGGAAGGAGACTTTCACTCTTCTAGAATCTACTTTATAGTTTGGTCTTAATATTACTTGAAATCTCAGGTCTGGGGCTAGACTGCTCTTTCTCTGGGACATCCTGGTCCTTCTTGAATGAGAAAGAAAAATTCCCAAAAGAACATCTTCTGGGATCTGGGTTGCCATGTGTGGACCTCTTTACTATTCTCTGGATACCCCTCACTCTGGGTCTCCGAAAAAACATATTTTTAATTCTAATTTCCCTTTTTCTTTATTTTTACCTCTAATATCTGCACTAGATAAAGGTTGAAGTTGACTCTTCAGGGAAGACTTATTGGTCCTGCACCCAGTGAATGGTTCACCCTTCCTAATTCTGGTCATTTCCTTGAAATTCCCTAGGTTGACTGGTTCATTGTTCAGGTAACTTGAAGGAAGAGATTTTTCCATGGAGCAATCATCTCTAGTTTATGGTAGGTAACAACAACAAAAAACAAAACAAAACAAACAAACAAACAAGCCATAGCAATAAGTTTCTCACTGAGAGATCTTAATAACATCTACCAATGCTAAGAGACTTGGCCTTCTATCACACATATTGTTTATTTCCAGAGCTGATGGGGAAGTCAAAGACAGTGGAATGAAACAAGACTCTCACATGCTGGGGCTCCAGAGGACCCCTGTCATCCTTCCCTGTCTCCAGTGTCCATGAACCTCCTGATGGAATTTTTTTTAACAGTATGATGTACCATTTCTTGAGCAATATGCACCAGCATCACTTTACTTAATACTTTAGCTACTCAATGCAACCCCTATAGTGTAAGCATTAAAATCTCCCATCTGTGGTCAGTGGAAACAGATCCAGCAAGCTCAAGCTGTTTGCTCAGGGTTACACAGCTGGTAGATAGTGACTTAGTCTGTTTGGGGCTGCTATAATTAAATACTTGTGTTTGGCAAACTAGACAGAAAAGAGGTTTATTTAGCTCATACTTTTGGAGGTCTCAGAGCACAAGGCTGGAATCTGCTTGGATCTGGTGAGGGCCTTCACAACATGGCAGATCATTGCATCATGGCAGGGTCATATGCAAGAGGAAAAGACAAGAGATATTCAGTGGAGGTGCCAAGCTCTCTTATACTAACTTTCTCCCAAGGGGACTAACTGGGATCCCCAGAAAACATTATTTGTTTTCAAGGGCAGCATCCCAAATGATCTAATCACTTCCCACCAGAACCCACCTCTTTTTTTTATTATTTTTTTAAGAGTATATAGAGATACAAATGAGAGGGAAACATTATCAAACCATCAATAATCAATGTGTATATACATAGTTATCCAGGGGTAATGCCCAAACATGGATGACCACTTTGGGTTTCACCTGTTGCAGTTTCCCCCAGAACTCTTGCATAAAATGGGTATCTCGTCACAACCCACCTATTAAAGTTTCTACTAGCTCAGGAAACTTTGGGGGATACATTAAACCCATACCCAAATCATAGTAACTTGTAAAACCTGTTGTGCCCATTTCCAAAATTTATGTTCTCAGTACTCTTCAACACAAGCACATAGCAAAGTTCTGAAGTAGGTGGATCTCATCTTTTGCTTTCCGAATTGCATGCTCTGCTACTATCTATTCATGTAGCCACAATTTGTTATAGTACTACAGTCCTGAGTCTTGGGCAGAATCCTAAACTATAGTTCATTCCTTAATTTTTCATGTCATTCTTAAATAATTTTCCCTAGAACATCCCAGCAGGCTTGGCACTGGGTGGGGTAAAAATGGCTGCAATGTTAATAGGAGATAATGACTCCATATGTTTTTCCTTTTATTAAAGTATTCACTTCAGTAAAACTGTAGCTCAGAGAACCAATGATAGAAATCTGAAGTATGTAACCTTCCTAGAACGTAACACGTTTTTGGGTATGTATTATAGACAGAATTGTGTTCTCTCCAAATTCATATGTTGAGGTCTTAACCCCCATATCTCAGAATGTGACTATGTTAGCATTTCAAGAGGCAGTTAAATTAAACAAAAGCCCTTGTTATATGCCATAATTCAACATGAATGGCATCCTTATTTAAAAAAAAAAAAGGACACAGACTGGCAGAGGGAAGACAGTGTGAGACCACAGGTGGCCAAGGAGAGAGTCCTCAGAAGAGCCAACCTCTAACACTGTGATCTTGAATTTCTCCCCTCCAGATCTGTGAGAAAGGAAGTTTCCATTGTGTAAGCCATCTAGTCTGTGGTTCTTTTATGAAAGTCCTAGCAACTAATGCACTAGGCCTTATCAATACACTGCAAATCACAAATCACACAACAGAGGCCAACTCACTGGGAGGGGACCACTAAGCCTCAAGGGGAGGGGAGCAGCACCATTTCCTTCCTGGCTCCCTCCCCTAAGTGCTGTAATGCATGGGCAAGGGCTTTGTGGTCAGCACTCTGAGCACTGTGGTGGGATATATGAGAACAGAGACATTGAAATCACCTTCAAGGAGCCAGACAAACAGGCAGGGAGACGAGCTTAGAAGCAGCCTGGAGGCCTGTGTATTGAAATCCAAAGCCTGCCATTTGTGCAATTCACCTACCAGCAACCCATCACCCTCTCTGTACTGTGGTTTTATGAGACAGCAATAATGATGCCCACCTCCCAGGACTGCCTCATACTATTAGTGACATATGTTACTGAGAAGCACTGAGAAAATGACATCTCAAAAAGTACAAAATGACATGACACTGACCCTCTGGCTGCCTTTCCTTATTCTTCCCAGATGAAGTTAAGAATTCACTGAGGGTGGTGCCTGACTCCCTCCCTTACATCTCAGGCACACAATGTCAGGAGGCTTAGGCCTAGGTCTCTTACCTAGAGCAGAAATTTAGAATCTGTTCAGTCTGGGCTTCACTCTCACCCTATCACACCAAGGGCCTAAGAGGTAACTAGCCTAGATAATGACAGATTTAACAAACGAGAAGAGAATTAACCCTTCATGGCTAGCATGTTGGGCAGAAAGCAGGCCTGTTTTTGTCAGCCCAGATGTGCACTATATAGGGCTCAAATGGAGCACAAGTCTGTTAGCAAAAATAGTCTACTGCTGTCACCTGCCACCACTGTTGGGCCACATGGCAGGGAAGTGACATGAGCCATCATTATCAGGTGGGGTCAGGTGGGGACAACACCACTCTAGAGCCTTCAGCCTCTCCTGATTTGGCAGTTCCATGTACACTTGCCTCCTGGCAGAGAACTGACATGAGTCAAAGCAGGACAGAGGCACTGAGGACACTGGACAGGTGACTCTGGTTGAAATTCAATGGATGACCCACTTCTATCCTTAAAGAAGAAAAGTTGATTTGCAAAGGAAGAGTGAAGATCACATCTCCTGACAGATGGAGCCCATCCCTGTGACCAACAAATCTTGAAGCCCAATTGCAGAGGCTGAGGGAGATGGTGGGGAAAGCAGTCAGGAAACAGCTCCTTGTTGGCAGCTGGAAAGGCACATGGAAACACTGCGGAGGAGGCACCCCCTGAAGAAGAGCAATAGGGCTTCAAGGGACATCAGTGATTTTGTGAACAATTTGATTGCAGGCAGGAAGCAAGTACAAAAAGTCCAAGACACCCTTGATCAGGAAAGTCAAGGGCCAGTGTGACTGCAGTAACCCAGAGCCTGTACCTTGTGAACTCATTGAGTTGTTTAAGAGTTATTTCCTAGCACGAGGCATCATGGACATTATGTAGAGTGGAAAAACCAGACGAAAGAGTTCATTCTATATAAATCCACATACACAAAGTTCAAGAAGACACAGAACTGGTCTTTGGTAGTAGAAATCTTAACAGCTGCTTCCTGGATAGGAAGGGAAATTATACTGGGGATTGGATAGAAAAGAAAATAAGAGAGTGTTCTGGGGTAATGGAAATAGTTTCTATCTTGATTGGGTGGTGATTGGATACAAAACTTAGTGAATAATACACTTAAAATCTATGTATTTACTAATTTCAGTTAGACTCCATTAATTCAATACTCTCTCTCTCTCTCTCTCTCTCTCTCACACACACACACACACACACACACACACATTCTTATTTCCGAGTGCCTTCTGTGTACAGCTTGCTCTCTGTTTCCATGAGTTCCACATATATGGACTCAACCAACTATGAGTTGAAAATATTTGGGGAAAAATTGCATCTGTAATGAAAAAGTACAAACTTCTTTTTCCTTGTCATCTTTATCAAAACAATACAGTTTGACAACTATTTACATAGTATTTGCATTGAATAAGGTATTATAAATAATCATGATATGATTTAAAGCATCCAAGAGGATAATATGGGTTATGTGTAAGTACTAGGACATTTTACATAAAGGACTTGAGTATCTATGGATTTTGGTAACTACAAAGAGTCCTGGAACCAATCCCCCACAGATTCCAAGGGACAACTGTACAAAAGCATTGTGATAGGTGTCTATAAGCCACGAGCACACATCAAACAAGAACCTGCCTTAAGGAAATACAGAAAATATAACAGTATACAGAAGATCAGCGATATGGTCCCCAAGTCACAGTTCAAGCTAGATGGCGATAATGTCCCTAAATGAAGTCCAAGGAAGGAAGATGACTTCTGGCTGGAAGAACTAATGAGCTTCATAGAGGAGAGTGCTCTTGAGCTGGATTTTGAAAGAGTTGAGCAAGAACATTCTAGATAGAAGCAGTAGCTAAATAAAAGACAGAGTGGTGGTAAGACTTGAAAGCAGTCAATAGTTCAATTTGGTTCAGATGCAGATCCGGAGCAGAAAGCAGTTGGTTGAGCTTGGAGAAGGCCTTGAATGTCAGGCAGAAGAGTCCGGATTTCATCAGTAAGCAACTGAGTATGGAGAGTCTAGAAGGTGAGGATGGGCTTCCATAGCTATCTCTTTCCCACTCAAAGAGTGAACCAAGTGCTCACAAACCAAGAGCACTGGTGTTACTTAGGAGCTTGTTAGAAAAGCAGAGGATTCAATGAATCGCACTTAGTGAATTAGAACCTGCATTTTAACAAGGGCCCACAGTAATTCCTGCACATACCAAAGTTTAAAAATCACCGACCTAAAAGTTAGTCAGTAGTCTTGTGTATAGGCCAAGGGTTCTGAGTAAATCCTTCATGACAAAACCCGTAGGGAAGGTGCATAGATGTCAGATCCTTGTGTTGCTGTTTGAACTGACCGGATAAACAGCCCATTCTAGAGATCTGCTGAAGAGCAAACACATCTCAGGGTGAGGAAGGGGTAAAAAATTCCAATTAGAAATGCTGTTCCACACTGTCACACTGCTGGTGGGACTGCAAACTGGTTCAGAAAGCAGTGTGGAGAATCCTCAAAAAATTAAGGATGGAACCACCTTATGACCCAGCTATCCCACTCCTGGGTATTTTCCCAAAAGAGTTAGAATCAGCATATTATAGTGATGTGGCTTCATCAATGTTTATAGCAGCTCAATTTACTATAGCTAGACTATGGAACCAACCCGGATGCCCCTCACTCGACGAGTGGATACAAAAACTTTTGTACATATATACAATGGAATACTACTTGGCCATTAGAGAAGATGATAATATGGCTTTTGAAATCAAATGGATGGAGATGGAAAGAATTATGCTAAGTGTAGTATCCCAACCTCAGAGACTCAAGGGCCAAATAGTTTCTCTCATCTGTGGCAGCTAGAATATATCAGGAAGCAGTATGTTAGATGGCTAAGCTAATACTAACCTCAAATTGTATGATTCTTAACGCAACAGGGGGATGACTCCCTAGGATATCTGGAGGTGTAGGGTGGGGGACAGGGTGTGGGGAGGGCTTAGGAAGAATATCTAGGAGACTGGAGGGTGGGAATATAGGGGAATCATCTCAGAAGGAGATCTCTGACCTCTATGAGATATCCATTTAACTCAGGGGTTCTTCTGGGGGAAACAGCAACATGGGGAACCCAAGCTGGGCATCCATGACATGGTTTTAGCCCTGGATAACTAAGTACATATACATTTGTTCTTGAACGTTTGATAATGTTTCTCCCTGTTGTAACTCCATATTCATCTAATAAAAAAAAAAAAGAAATGCTGTTCCATTTCATATTGGCATCTTATAAGGAAGCCCTCTGTGGGTTAGTAATGGTAGAATCGATCCTCTTGTGCCACAGTAAGTAGACGCCAAGATTATTTCATCTGAATAATTTATCATCCCCAAGCATTAGAAATTGAAGATTTGCCAACAACCGTTGAGTTCTTTAAAAGGTTTTAGTCTTTTTCTATCCTCTCTTGGCTCTTTTTTAGGCTAGCTCTCCATATGCTTTGACAGACTTTTTCAAGATAATTCCAGTTTAAAAACAAGAAAAACTACAAAAAATCTGGACTCTCTGTGAATTCTCCTGTGTTGGGTCTCCTTTCAGCCAACACTATAATCCTGACTTGTCCATGATGGGGAAGCCAGAGGAAAGGAAAACATTGGCCTGTGTCACTCAAAGACCAGCTCCCTTGTACCTGCTTCTGAGCGGCCCAGCTTCGTTGAGAATCTTGCATCACCCTCCCAAAGAGTGACGGAGAAATGGCAGAAAGGAAGCAGCAGTGGACCATTTCCAAATCATGCTAAGAACTTCATGAAGATGCAGGGGTCTTTCATTTCTAAGCCACCCAGACTCACAGGGAATACTCAGGAAATAGGTCATGATTCTCCCTTACCACAAATCTGACATCAGATCTCAGGGAATGCCTAAGAGTTCCAAAAGGAGCCATGAACTTAAATAGCCACAACTGAAAGTGCTGATACAGATTCCTGAATTGTTCTTCTGAAGAGCATTATTAGGAAGAGTGCTTCTTTGGCTGGCACCCGGGTAAAACAGAAACCCAAGTAATGTTGTGAAAAGATAAGGCTGATAGTCAAGATACCCCAGGTGTGCAGCCTGGGCCTGGAGGTAAGTTCTGCCTCCTCCTGATCCTCCAGCTTAATTCCACATTTGCAAAATATGGACAAAAACAACACTACATCATATGGATGTAGTAGAAGCACTGAGGCAGGACAGCAATATTAACATCAGGCCTCCTGAGGAATTCTGTCCTATAAAAGAATATGGGTAGCTTCAATTAAATTCCATTTGAAGAACCCCATTCCCCTTGTACCAAGAAGCAAGCATGAAGAACAAAAATGTACTTAATTTGTTCTGAGTATACCTTTCAGGGTGGCAATCCTTTCCATGACCCATCTGCCAAACAGCCGTGTCTTTAGTACAACAAGAAAATCAAACCTAGAATTGGCTCAGGCCAACCTGTAGTCACTGGATGCCCAGAACCTGGACCCAAAGCCAACCTTCAACAGCTTTCTCCTTGCAGGTTAAGATTCACACAAGAAGAGGTTTTTATGGTCCTCATTTGTGTTCTTCCTGCCAGAACCTTTGCTCTTTCTCCACCGAAGAGGGAGACAAGTATCTTTTACTACCCAATATTTGGCAAGTTGTCCTGGACTACCTCCAAATATATTCCAAAAGTCAAGATTCTGAGACTGCTTTAGAGTTCTTACAGATTTCCCGGCGTATTTCAGAATGTGAAAAGAATACCTTTGATGTCAGCAAAATAATAAGAAAAATAATAAAACCTTTCCAAGAATGAATCACTCAAAAGAAGTTACATTCTTTTGGGGAATCTCAGAAGTACAGTTTGAAAGGAATAAAATTGATCTAGAATTCCCACTCACGTAGTCACACTCTTGCTTGTGAATTTATAACACTCTGCCTGGCTTCCTATTTCTGTGTTTTCAGTCATTCATTCAGCGCATAGTTATGGAGGGCCTCTGCTTTCCAGGTGCTGTGCCTGTGGGGCGGCAACAGAAGCACGCTGGATAAACAGTCCCGGACTCACGGAGAGTGTGCAGAGCCTCTATTCCTAACTCTGGAATCCATCCTTTGCCCAATCAGAAGGAATTTAAAATATTCTTATATCTTGATGACTTGTATCATATGAACCTTGCTCCTAGCTCAAATGCTGGTTTAAGTGAGCAGCCTCCTGCAAAGAAGGAGGAGCATGGGGCTAAGATTCCTGGGATCTGACAGGACAGGGCTTGGACCTTGGCTCATCAATTTAGTAGCTGTGGAGCAGGACTTAGGATGAGTTACATAAGTTCCCTAGGCTTTGGTATCTCATCTGTAAATTGGGTTTGTTGGGAAGCTTTTGCAACCTAAATCTTGAGACGTGCCCATTCAGGACCTGGTATAGTAAGTGTTCAATAAATGGTGGCAATTATTGCAATCATCCCCTGTGTTTGTTTAAGTGGCCTGTCCTATAACCCAGATGCTTGTTTTGCTCGGCCAGTACTCTGATCTAAGAGTGACAACGTGCCTTCCTCATTAAGAAAAGAAATCCCACCAATTTATATCATGAAATTTTCAGACATGGAATGTCTGAACACTTGTACACCAATCAACTTCTATTAATACTTTACTATATTTGTTTTACTATTTATCTATTTATCCATCCCTTTATTCACCTATCAATACAATAAAATTCTTTGATACCTTTAGTTCTTTCTTTAGATAATTTTATAATCAGTGCAATGTTCAGATCTTTAAGGCTATGATTTGTTAAGTTTTGATAACTGATGAAATCTGTATGATCCAAACATTTATCAAGTTATAGACTCTTCCTTTAATCCCAGCAATTTTCCTTATGCCTTTTCCCAGTTAATTCCCATAACTCTTCCCTCTCCAGATGCAACACCAATCTGATTTTATTTTCTATCATAGATTAAGTTTTCTTTTCCTTTCTTTTTCAGATGGACACTTTTTTCCATAAGTACATTTTTCTCATTCTAGAATTTCAAATAAAGATAATTATACTGTATCATAGTATGTATAGTAGAGCAGAATCTTTTGTCTGGTTTCTTTCATTTAATTTTTGAGATCTATTCACTCTATTTTGTGCATCATTAATTTCTTCCTTTTCATTATTGAGAAACATACAAATTGCAGTACATTCATATATGACATCCATTTATCCATAGATGAACATCTGGGAATTTCTGGTTTCGTATATTATACATACAAACATTCTATTTGTGTGTATGCATCTAATTTCATTTGGATAAATTCCTAGGGTAGAATTTCTAGGCCATAAGATGGGTATGTACTTACTTTTACAAGGAACTGCTAAGAATCACTGTAAGCCCACCACAAATAGGAGTTCCAGCTGCCCCACTTCCTCACCAGGGTTTGGTGTTGCCAATGTATTTTTAATTAACCATTCTGGTGGCCGTGTAGTAGTGTATTTTTGGTTTTAATTATTTGCGTCATCTTGATGACCAATGACATTGAGCATTTCTTCATGTGTCTATTTGCATCTCTTCACTATCAAGTATCTGACTGTATCCTTTGGCCATTTTTTAAAAATAAATTATTATTGTTTTTTTTAAAGACAGAGGGACAGTGAGAGAGACAGAGAAAGAGAAAAACAACTTTATTTAGTTTTTCACATGGCTTTAGGTGCTCTAACACTTAGTTGTACGTGGTGCTGGGGTTTGAACCTGGGTCCTCATGCTTGCCAGGAAAGCGCTGAAACCACTGAGCCACCGCTCCAGCCCCTCCTTTGGCCATTTTTAAACTTAGGTTATCTTTTTATTATTGAGCTATAGTTGTTTGATTCATCCTAGATACTGGTTTTTACTAAAAGTAAAATGAATGCTTTATCTAAGACTTTGGCTTGCCTTAACTGTGACATTTTGAACAAAAGTTCTTGATTTTGATGTAATCTATCAATATTTTCTCTTATAGATATTTTCTGTTTCCTGCTTAAAAATATTTTCGAACTCTGGAGTCATAAAGACATATGTTTTTCCTTAAGAGCATTACTACATTTATATTAACTGCTGCATTTGGGTTCATGCCTCATCTCAAATAACACTTTCTGTGTGATGGGAGGTAAGTATTGGGGTTTAATTTTTTTTTCCATGTGAGAATTCAATTGCTTTTACTTCATTTGTTGAAAACGCTTTCCTTTCTTTATTGCCATGTTCTGACATCTCTGTTGAAAATATAATGAACTTTGCTTCTGGCCAAGATAGTGTATCAGGGACCAGATTTATTACTAAACCTTAAAGCTCTAAAAGTCTGGAGAAAAATCAATAAAACAGTAGTTTCAACAAGGGGCTACAGGCAGCACCGGCCCCGCTGAGAGAACAGCCAGGAGAGAAAAGCACTACAATGGTTCCCAGCTGACAGCGGAGTCTCCTAGCTGCAGCGCAACAAGGGGAGACCCACACAGAGCCTGGTGGTCTCCCTGAGCTGAGGAGTCCAAGTGGAAGCTTCTGGAGGTTAAGGCAGCTAGAATTTCCAAGGCTGAACTCAGAGGGGACAGTTGTCAAGGGACCCAGAAGTGACCTGGAAGTGGATGCTCCACTTCCTGTCCACAAGGCATGGAGTCCATTTAGTCAGCTTGGATTGGGTTTGGGGTGCTCTGGTTACCTTCAGGACACCCTGTGGACCTTCATTTCCTCCAGCTTGGACTGCTGCTCCCAGTGTTCCCTGAGGGGCCTGTTCTCTATGCGCCTATCCTACTTTGCATCAGGTCAACCATGCCCACCTTGGTGGGGCCTCTTTCCATCCATGTCACTGGCTACTCTGCATTAGGTTTATGATGAGGCAAGGGGGTTCTCATTCTTCCTTGATGTCACACAGGTCCCAGGCCCCAATCTTCTCATGAGCTCCCCATGGAGGCCATTGGAAAAGAGCTAGCATGGGTGTGCTGATGTCCCTCACTCTTACACCTGGACTTCTGGTTACTCCAAGTTATTGTGCTTTGGCCACCTTTAAGAACTTGTTAAGACTTTTGCCAATTTTTCCTACCTCTTTTTTGGGGCAGCCACATCTTCTTCCTCTATCTCTGCTAAAGGGGAAAAAGCATGTGTCTCATGTTCCCTCTGAAGAGCTATCACTCTTTGAAATTATGCTCACTCCATTGTCTCATGGTCTCACTTCTTGGATGGGCTCAAGAACAGTTATGATTTTTTAGAGCATCAAGCTTTTTTATTCTTTTTAGGGTAGAAGCCATGTTCTCTTGCTAAGTGAAACAGAACTCTGTTTTGTTCATTTTAACAAATATTTGCTGAATGCCTTGCTTGGTAGCTCTGCACACACAGAGAAGATAAAAGGGTCTTTGCTGTCTGCTAGCTGAGCATCTAGTGAATCAGACAAGGGGCAATCACAGTAGAGTGTGATTATTTTATGACAGCTGGGCACCTGAGTATGTCCAGAGCAACTAAGGGAAGTAAAGATGGTGCTGATTCCTTGCAAAAAAATACAGATTTCCAGGCAGACAAAGGAGAAGAGCACATGCAAGACAGAGAGAATGCCACGGCTATAGTCAGTGTGGGATGAAATTGCAAAGCTTTCCTTATGGGGTTTCTGGCCCTATTCTGTGAGCTTTCTGCTTGCTGCTGGAGCTCCCTGACACTCACTGGGTACCTCAGAGCTGAAGGCCTAGCAGGGATATAGGAATCTATATTTTCTACTGGGCAATTCCTCTGACAAATGCAAGCCTAGGCAAGTAGGCTTTCCAGCTCACTTTCCTTGTCATAGCTCTATTGCACACTCCCAAGATGCACTATCCACGAGTCTCTTTTTTCTTCTTGCATTATGGATTGAACCCAGGGCCTCTCTACCATTGAGCTACAAACCCAACCCTTTTTATTTTTTATTTTGAGACAGGTTCTCTTAAGTTGTTGAGGCTGTCCTCAAACTTGCAATCCTCCTGCCTCAGCCTCCAGAGTTGCTGGAATTACAGATGCTGCAACACACCCAGCCCTGAGCCTTTCTCATCCACCTGAGCTCCTCAAGAGTGGCCATAATTTGGTGCATTCCAGCATTCCCAGCCCCTAGCCCCATGCCTGGCTTAGTAAGAGCTCAGTTAATGACAGATGAACTGAAATCAGTTGATGTTCCTGTATGCCTTGCCAGGGTGGCTGGACCACTCTCTGGCTGCTTCCCCTCAGGTGAGAATATACTCCTGCCAAAAAACACTGGGGTGTCTGAGAGGTCAACATACAGATTCTGTGGCCAGTTTATTTTTAATTGAAGAGAGGGGACCATTTTATTGCAAACAGTCACTACCCCCTAGAATTTACAAGTCCGTTTTTTTCTAAATGCCAACTTTCAGTGAGCTAAATTATTCATTGATTCCTCTACTGACATTTTGATTGCCATATTCCCTCTTTAAATTTTGAATGATCTCAGATTCTGTTTGAGCCTGCCTGGGACATAGTAATAGCTGCAACAGGAGGATAAGGAATCGCTTGCTCCGCAACACTGGTCTCTACTGTAATTTTTTCAGAGCAAGTAATTTCCGCTGAAACTGGGGAAACAACAGAGGCATCTGTTTTCAAATGTGACATTCTTTCCCATGGGAAGCACTTTCAAATGTGCTTTGGTTCTTTCTTTTGCTTTTGCCTGCCTCCTTTGCCTCTCACCAGCAGAACAAAGTCAGATTTTTCCACAGCAGAGCTCGATCTTGGACATACATTAGATAAAAGAATGACTTGAAATATATAAAACAGCAACATTTTCTACCTCCTAGCTAATTGTGGGAAAGTTAGAGTTATAGGAAGAAAATAGGAAGAATCATTTATACATGCATAGTTCAGTAATGACTCTGATGTTCAAAGTAAATAAAACAACACACACTTTGCAGAGATGTTTATAGCATTGGTTGCAGAGCTGAAGGAGAAATGAAATCTGGGGTCTTCAGAAGGGAAGACTCAGAGTGTCCTCAGAGGAGTCATGGCAGAGCTGCCTCTTGTAAGATGCATGACAGCTGATAGGGGAAGGTCTTCCAGCACAAAAACCAGCAAATGCTTGAGAATGGGTTGTCTGGTGCCTCCAATTTAATCCATTCAATTGTAACTAAGTACCTATTTTATTTATATCTCCTTCTTATGTACCTTGTGTTTTCCCCCTTTATTTTAAAATGAAACCACCCCACCACCTAAAACAGGAACTCTTTCCAGAGTGTGGAGCCATATTATTGTCTCCTTCCCTATTAAACTCCCAGTCCCTTTTCTTTTGTGACTTTGCTTCACCTTCCTCCCTACAGCTCTCCTAAAATCTTCTTTTCTCCCTGCTTGCTGGTGGGTAGCAAGGGAGCTATTGGAAGTCTCCTTTAGAAGAGAGAAGTGGTAGGGTCTGAAAAATAATGGAATAATTAGCCATTAAGTGCACAAAGCTATTATGGGGGTCAGCAATGGGAGATGGTACCAGAGTAATGGTGCTGGGGTCAGATTAAAAATGACATTGATGTACTGAGGGATTTTAATTATATTTTATATCATATTCTACTTAACCAAGAAATAATACAACTAGGTTTGTTTAAGACAACTAGTCTGGGGTACTTAAACCCTCTATGACTGGTAATCATCTAATTGCTGAGTCTGGAATTACAGTACTGAAGTCTCGGGCAATGAATTCAGTCTACTTGTTTTGGTATAACTAAATCTGGAAAACACACAATCAAATGGATAAATCAAGTTAGAAACCATTGCTACAGGATGCTATTATTGTTTCTGTGAAACATTCATAAATCCTAAAGAACCATGCCACATTCTGTTCAGGGAAATGTATGCCAGAGGTTCCCGGAAAGCTAACTCTCTATTTCCCTTAGGAGTAATGATTTGATATTTGCTAATTCAATGTTTGCAGTCAGTTCTATAGAACATAAACAACACACTTAAAAGAATCTACTGAAATTTCTATAGTATATGAATGTTAATTAATATTAACTGTTCATTTTCAGTGGTGGACAGATGGGTATTATATCATTTTTTGTTTGTATTTTTGTTGAAAATCATGACATTTGCTCTGGAGTACAAGCTTAGGATAACTTAAGGGTTTTTTTTTCTTTCTTGCTATGGATATTGCCATCTCTCCATATCTGCGGTTTCATTTTCCACAATTTCAATTACCTGTGGCCAATTGCAGTCCAAAAGTTTTACATGGAAAATTCCAGAGAAAAAGTTAATTCATGAATTTTAAACAAGTTTTATTAAAGCATTGCTATAATTTTTCTATTCTGATTGTTGTTACTCTCTTAGTGTACTTAATTTGTAAATGAGCTTTATATAGGTGAGTATGTTTAGGAAGAAGCATGGCATGTGTTTAGGGCTCAGAAGAGTCTGCATTTTCAAGTGTCCACTGAGAGTCTTGGGCTATATCTGTGGAGGATAAAGGGGGATTGCTGTGTGTATTTACCATTCTCATGCACACAAAAAGAGGAATAGGGTCTTTCTAATCAAGTTTCAGGGAGAAGATTGCCAGAACTGCATGATCATCCGAAGGCTCATTCTCATTCCCTGCCTCAGCTCCTTGGACCTGGGCCTCGCTTGCTGTAGAATCTGTGTTTAGATGCTCATGAGGCCATTTCTGGACTCAGTCTCAGCAGGCCAGAGCTTGCCTGCTTGGCATCCTGACCTTAACACTGAGCAGATAGAAGCCAGTTGGAGCCTGCTGTAGGAAGGAGGAAGAGAGCAGCCAGTCAGAATGCAGCCTCTGCCTCCTCCCGTACATCCAAAGTAGGTTGATGGGTCTGTGCCACCTGCTGTTATCAGGATGGCAACCAGACATGAGACCCTCAGTGCCTCTCAGCAGATGGCTGACTCTTAGTTCCAGTTCACGTGAAAGCCAACCAGCCAGCCTTTCATCTTCACAGGCTGGAGCAAGAAGTTACTCTGTCGCCCTTTCACCAAATTCAGTGATTTTCCCCTCTAGCATTTAGTAATGAATACAGAAAGAATCCCGTTCTGTCTGGCTATTTTGGAAACAGATCTTGCACTTTCTCTCTCATTCTTAGTCTACTTTTGCAATGTAGTACACATAAAACTTCCTTATTTTTTTTCTGGTTTTATAGATATTTTTCCCCTAGCCTTTTCAATCTTCAAAGATAGGCAGGACATTTCAAAGAGGCTGTCTGTGAAGCTAGGAAGTTTACCAAAATGCTGTAGTGGAATAGAAAGAATATTGGTCATTTCCCTAATGCTGAATCAGCAAGGCTTCGGAGGAAGAGAACACATTTGGTCATCTTCAGGGATCCAGGATGGTGCTTGTGACTCCTTCGCTCAAGGAGTATTTATTAAGTGTGTTCAATGTGTCTAGCACTGTGGGAAATCAAAAGGGAGACAGCAGAGAAAGCTTCTGATTTCTTAAGTTGAAATAACTATAAAATAAACTTAAGTCAGTGGTCCACGTGGCTGCAAGTTCTGTCATGCAGCTTTGATTTTATCAGTGGCCTCTCCATCTTCCTCTCCACCATAAACCTTCAGCCAGCCTGGGAGGCTTTGTCTTATATGTTTTTCTGTTTGTTTGTTTGTTTTTGTTTTGTTTTGTTTCAGAAAGAGAAGGACAGTGAGAGAGAAGCGGGGGTGGGGGGATCAATTTTTATTGAGTTTTTCACATGGCTTTCATTGGTCTGACAATTAGTTGTGTACTTGGTGCTGGGGTTTGAACCCATGTACTCAGACATGCCAGGCAAGCGCGGTAACCACTGAGCCACTGCTCCAGCCCCTGTCTTATATATTTTTAATGATTGATCCAGTAGATAAGCCTCAGTGTCTCTTGACTTCAACATGTCAATGAACTTCACTTAAAAAAAGAGAAAAAGAAATAGGGAATTGCTGTGTTGCCCAGGGTGGTCTCAAACTCCAGGACTCAAGTGATCCTCTTGCCTCAGTTTCCCAAGTAGCTGGGGCTATAGGAATGTGACACCATGCCTGGAAATGACAATGACCTCCACGTTGACAGTCTTTCAAATGCCTGTTCCTGTGGTCATATTCTTCACTGTGTAACTATCCAGAAGGGCTCCATCTCCTAGGTCTTAAGCTTCAATGTTTTACTCAGATTGCTTTTAGAAATTGCTAGAAAATCTTCGACTGCCATTGAAGGGCACAAGGTCATTCAGAAGGAAATTTATATTTTCTAGTTTCACTTCTAGCTGGATGTGGTAACATGACTAAATTCTAGTTCAATGGGATATAGCAAGCAGAGTGGCACATGCAACTTCTGAGAACTGTCCTCACAGGAAGAGAGCAATCCATTCTCTACGCCTTTTTCCTTGGTGGATGTTGACCTGGGCTTAAGCAGCCATTTTGGACCCTGAGTTAAAAGTTCTCATGTAGAGGGCCACGTAGCTATAATAGAGAAGGAAGCTGGATTCCCTACATTTCTACGACAGAGAAATAGGCCTCGGTCTCCTTAAGGCACTGTTGTTTCAGTTTTCTGTCCCACAAGCCAATTTCAATCCTAATATTTATAGTCACAACCTTTTATCAAACTCTCTTTTCCCCGTTTTGTTTACATTCCAAACTCATTGGGATCTCCAAACATCTTCTAGGTTCACTAATGGTATTTTTTCTTATTTTCTTTTTTATCCAAACATTCTTTCCAGCCTCCATCGCCATGCAATGCACATCATGAAGTGATGCTGAGTGCCCCAGGATGCACAGAAATGATTTCTCTGTCTTCGTGTCTGAGTGTGTTGGAGGATCTGCTTGCAGACTGGGATCCAAGAGGAAGCACTGCTTCTCTCATTGCTGCAGCACAGCCTAGAGGACACCACTGGCCAGGACTCCTGACTAGTGAAGGAGCAATGTACCAGGGTTTGAAAGGGGGCAGCTGCAGCCTTGTAGACAGAACCTAGTGGAGCCCACTGAAGGGACACCCGCCTGCTCACAGAGGCCAGTGAACAATGGTTGTGTCAGCAGATGGCTCTGAGGAGTCAGACCTGGCAGCCCAGAGAGGGCACACTGCAGAGAAGGAGATGAGACTCCACGTGGGTCGAAGTGTCACCCCTCCACAGCCAGTGCTTGTGATTCACTTGTTGACTCAAATACAGATGTGACTCTGCAAAGCTCCTTGATTTAGATATTAGGTCAATGAATCTTGATAAATCATTTTGTCACCATGATAAAGTTCTGAATTAAGGAATCTAGCTAGAATGAGAAGGACAGGCCCGGAGTCGAGTCTCATCCCCAGAGTGAACTCAACTAGCTAACATCCCTGAGAAAATGATGTAATCCAGGGGTTCAGTTTGACTTTGCCACCACCACGGTGGAATCAGACCATCGCAACCTAAGCCACAGTGAAGGGGGTTCAATGTCTTTCTCTTTCACTCTTCTCTGAGGAGTTCCTCAAGACAGGAACTTACTCATTTCTTTACCCCTGGAGCCAAGAGTAGGATGTGGTAGATGGTTATTAAGTATTTGTTCATTAACTGACTGAGTGACAGAATCTTGCCTACAATGTGGATATGTAATTGGACTTCATACTGAAAACATAGTCACCTAATAATACACTTAGCTGGATTGAATGAGAAAAGACATGGCACACACATACAGGGTGGATGCAAACTTCCTGGGGTGATCTTGACGTAGCACAGGCTCAGAAGTTGAAAGGGAAGTGGGATTTCTATTGATCTGTGTTTCTGGTAAATCATACCATGACTAATATGATGGTGTGCGAGGCCTGCGTGAGTTGTGTTCATGGTCACTCTCTTTCACCGTGTGCACAGCAAGTGGAGCAAAATCTCATCAGTTCTTGCCCCAAGAGATCTTGCTGCACAACTCATGAACAGGAGCCACCTCACAGGAGGAACAAACTCTTCCCTAGCCAGTTGCTGCAGGGTCATCACCCCTAGCCTAGAGCTGTGACTTCCTCAGAGGTGGAGCTGGCCCACTCAGAAGGGAAGTGTGGCTTTGGGGGTTACACGATCTCTGGGAGAAGCTGCAAATACCCAGGGGAGATTTAATAAGTGCCCCTTCCCTTGTGGAGTCATGGATCCATTGTCAGACAGGGCTTTCCAGAAAGCATCTTCTCACCACAATTCTTTGATTGCGGATATAGCTTTGCTCCCTCAAACCTGCTATCTTTTTCTGCAAAATTTTCTTTTAATTTGAGCTGGGAGGATGCAGGAAGTTTCTACTCATAGTCGGTGCCTGGTAAGAATGAGAGAATGAAATGAATGGAGGATGGACAGATAGATGGATAGAGGAGAGAGGATTGAACAAATGGAAGGAAATGAGAAGAGGAGGAGGAGGAGAAGAAATTAAGCCAGATATTGAGTCAGAGACATCAAACATCCCTTTCTCATCTGGGCTGGCTGGTGGGGCAGGTGACTAGTGTCATTCAAGTCCACCTCAGTCCAGGTCCCACCCATTTGTTATCTAATCATCATAAATGCTTCAGGATGCCTTACCCTATGTGATGAATAGAAGAATGGGTATCAGAGGATTGTAAATGAGGGACAGGAGTGAACTGTGTGTAGAGTATTATTTCCAGGAAGATTTTGAGAACTGAGTTTATTCATGTGGATTGATTTTTTTAAATAAAAATATTATCCTACAGAAACATATTATGGGGAATGTCAGCACATTAAGGCTTGTGGCCCTGGACCACTGCAGCCTGGCTGTACCTCTCTTGTCACACCACCCCCAGCACTGGCCCAACTGCTCTTGTTATACCAGCACTGCTTGCAGCCATGCATGTGACAGCATTGTCAAATTGCACTACAATAAATCCGATAAAGAGTTGATACTGTAGCACAGGTCTGATGGGGTAGTTTTGGTATCTGGCAGTTCTGTGAGAAGGCTGTCAGCTCCATAAGTGCAGGAACCTGGTATCTTCTGGTTCTTGCAGAATGCCTAACTCCTAGCAGAGCACCATTACCAGGGTAGTGCTCAAATATTTGCCAAATAATTGAATGACAAGAACCACCCTGCAGGGACTGGGGAAGTATTTTCCCCTCTAGAACTAAAGGAAGTGTCTCTTTCTAAGGTTTGTGGGAATGAACTCCTGACATGCTACGTTTGGAACTTAGTCTCATTTGGAGATGATAACAGGGCTCGATGGTCTCATTTCCTCTCTGATGTCATTGCTGAGCTACTGGTAAAGCAACAACTCCTTACCTCAAGCCCCACATCCCTGGGGCCCTTCTCCTTTCTAACATGCTATTCCAAATGTATTGCTTGTGTGTATGTAAGTGTCTTTTGGGGAAGGAGCCAGGTTTGACTTGGCTGTGTGCCCAGGGTATAGGAGGAAAGCCGGAGGGGCTGGATGCTCAGATGTGTTTGTTGAGTGAATGGACAAATGACACAAAACCTCACTGTTGCCTTTCACAGATGGTACCCAACAGGTAAAAGATGACCAATGACAGATTCTGGAGACATTCATCAATGCCACTGGCAGCTTCTGCATGGTGTCTGGGCAGAGAGGTGAGACCATGCTAGAGGAGTACAGACTCACTGCCAGCTGAGACCAGGGGCTCCTGGGTCAGATGATCCAGGTCAGAACTGCTGGTTCCTCTCTTACTGCCTACACATGGCCTTGCCTCTTAGGGCCTCCTGATCTTCGTCTAGAAGATACCTAGATTGTTCTATTAAATGAGATAGTATTTGGCACGTGGTCAAGTGTTCATGATTATTATCAACTTTTGGACATAGTAGGCCAATAATCTTGGAGGCCTAGGTAGAGGTGGGGTTTGCCAAAGGAACAGGGAAGAGGTGAAATTTTTATCATACTGTCACTCAAGAAATAGCTCAGGAACTGCTTCAATATCTCCTAGAGACTCCTCAAGGGGAACAGGAGGGGAGATGAGAGCCTCCTGGGGAGAGAAGTTAGCAACTTGGGGAGCAACCAATAGGCAGACCTGAGCAGGGGAGAGTTACAGACAAGGTTAAAGGCACTACATTGAGGCCCCTGAGCCCTAAATTTAGTTCAGGAATGATGTGTGTAAAAGCCCTTTGGGAAGCATTCATTAGTCCATTAATTTAGGAACTGAGCGTAGTATTATTATGTATTTACCTCTGAGCTCCCTGTATGTGCTCTATGAGGGCTTTCAGGTTACGTGGCTTAGGCTATATTCCTTAAATGTTATCTATATTTTTTATTTTTTAAATTGGCAGATAAAAATTATATATATTTATGTCGTACAACATGATGTTTTGATATATACATGCATTGTGGAATGACTAACTCCAGCTAACTGACATATCCATTATCTCACATGCTTATCATTATTTGTTTTTGGTGGTGAGAATATTTGAAATCCATTCTCAGTGATTTTCAACTACACAATACATTGATATTAACTATATCACTATATGGTACAATAGATCTCCTAAACTTATTCTTCCTAACTGAAATTATCCTTTGACCAATATCTCCTAGACTTGCCTCCTCCAACCCTACCCCAAGTCAAATTAGCATTCAACTCTGGTTCCACCAGTTCAACTTTTATAAGTGAGACCATGTGGTATCTTTCTGTGCCTGGATTATTTCAATTAGCATAATATTTATCAGGTTCATCCATGTTGTCAACAATTATAGGATTTCTTCTTTTTTTTACATATTTAAAAAAATTTTTAATGGAGGCAGGAAATAGGAGTATTGAATCCAGCTAGCATTTATTGAAGATCTTCTAAAGTTTTGCAGAGTATTGTGAAGTTTCCAGGAAGAAACCCCTGCTTTCATGGGGCTCACAACCCAATGTTCCTGCAAAGCCATAATTCACTAATTCCTGGTCCCAAAGAGGCCAATCAGCAGCCTTCCTCTCAGCATTCGACTGGTGGAAGATGGAAATAGAAAGGAGCCTTGCCTGGCCAGTGAGCAGCAGCCTGCTGGGGATACCGCCTGCTCCGACACACGCAAGCCATGCTCCTGCCCAGGGGAAAGGAGAGGCTGTCATTTTAAGTGCTGAGGCAGAGGTAGGCAGTCTGCCCTGTGACGCAAATGCTCCATCCGCTGCACTTTACCTCCCACTTGGAGCAGTGATTTAAAGCCCATTTTACCTTCGTTGAAATGCCAGAGTAATGTGCTAATTGGTTGCTGCTTCTGATGCTCATAATGGTGACGATCACATCTGCGTAGCTAGGCAATGAGGCGCCAGGCCCCTTGCACCTCACTGGGTAGCACAGAGCACCATCGCCCTTCCTGCAGGGCTCAGGGGCCCTGAGCAGCTTCATCTTGACCACCAGGGACGTACTTGACTGCCCATCAGATCTCACCTGCAGAGGGTTAATATTGATCGAGTCTTGAAATTGATCGCTGGCTGCTTTATGGGGCATCTGTGCCTTGAGTATAATGTCCCAAATTTAATTTTAAACAGATCTGCTTGATTCTGGCTCCTCCCCTAAGTGGGTCAGGGTAAATTTAGACAAAATCGTTAGAGGCGCTGAGAATTCAATTCAATTTAGACTTGACTTTAAGGACACAGTGTTCTCAGGGGGAAGGTGCTCCGGCCTTGTTATTTTGAGCATTTGCTTTAACCAGTTATGATCTGAGGGTGACCTAGTTCAAGTTCTAGGTGGAGCAACAAAACAAGAAATGACTGATAAGGTCTCTTCTGTGACCAAAATGGTGACTTTTCACATGCAGAAATCCCTTCTCCCCTTTCAGAGATCTCAAAATTGGTAGCCCTGGCAGTAGGTCCTACCACCCTGCAGCCCTTGCATTGCCCTTGGCAAGGTTGGAGGTGCCCTGAAATTCCTATGTAGGAGCAGCTTAGGGATTTCATTCTAATCCAATGGGGATTAGGAAACCTCCAGCAATGGTTATGTCACTTTACATAGCAATGAAAAGTCCATAGTTCAGATTCAAATACAGGAGAGCGAGAGAGGACAGTGGGCAGGCAGCAAGCTAGATGCCTGTCTTCCCCTTTGCAGCCACCCTGCTGATCCTAGTGCTGCTCCCTTCACCCAAGTGAGGGTTTCAGCCTTCACACAGGGTTGGGGGTGAGGAGGGTCCTTGGGGCAGTGTATGGATGACATCTCCTTAGTGATGAACACACAATTTAAGTAAACAGTAAACCTTTGGTCCTGTCTCAGGGTGTGGGGACTCCATCCTGTCCTATGGTTACATACTTTTCATTTACATGCTGAGTCAAAGTATTAAAGTGAGTGTTATAGTTTGAATCTGGAATGTCTGCCAAAGGCCCATGTGTTAAAAGCTTAATCCTGGGCTGGAGTGGTGGCTCAGCGGTTATGGCATTTGCCTGGCATGCATGAGGATGCTGATTCAAACCCCAGCACCACGTACATAACTAAGTGTTGGAGCAACAAAAGCCACATGAAAAACTAAATAAAATTGATTCACTTGTTCCCTGTCTCACTGTCCCTCTCTCTTTAAAAAATAAAAATAAAAAATAAAATAAAAGCTTGGTCCCCAGGCTATGGTGCTTTTTGGAGGTGGTGGGATCTAACAGAAGGAAGTTAGGTCACTGGGGGCAGCCCTTGAAGTGCTATGAGGACCCTAGCCCATTCCTCTCTTTCTTCTTTTTGCTTCCTGGCCACCATTTAGGACATACCCTCTCCACCACACATTCGTGTTCTGATGTATTGTGCTGCCACAGACACAAAGTGACTATGGTCAGAGAGCTCTGAAACCATGAATCAAAACAAATCTTTCCTCCTTATAAAAAGTTGATTATCTGGGGTTGGAGCTCAGCAGTTGTAACACATTCAAGGGATGTGCATGTGCAAGGATGCAGGTTCGAACCCCATCACCACACACAGAATGAAGTGTTGGAGCAGCAAAAGCCATATGAAAAACTAAATAAAAATGGATTTTCTTTCTTTCTCACTGTCCCTCTCTCTCTTTAAAAATAAATACATAAATAAGTTGATTATCTTAGAAATTTTGGCATAGCAACAGAAAGTGCACTAATACAGTATAGAAGTACCTTAGGTAAATCCCCTCTCTTCTTCACAACCCAGTCAGCAAGTACAGACAATGTGTCACTAGAACCTGAACTCATCCTTCCGCATCAGGAGTTATGTGAGGATTAAATAGGTCACGGTCACCTGAGAAATGGTACTATATTAAAGGAAACAGTTGTTGGTAGCTAGCTATTGCTTTTCTAGAACACACTGAGAAAAGGATGCTGGTGGTCAAATAGGTCACTTAAAGTTATTTTACAACCTTGAAAAAAGATGACATGAAGTCAATGAAATTCAATGTATGATTTTGTCTCTTAAACTGCAGGGCAGAGGCAGGTGAGCTAAGATGGAGCAAGGGCCTCAAGATAGCCTAAATGTGTCCCTTAGTGGAGCCCTTTCAGCACCTTGTAGTCAGACGGCACTTGGCTCCCCATGGGACAATTAATGGAGTTGGATCAGGGACAGTTCAAGTGTCTGGTCAGTTGGTGTGGATCCCTGCTCTGCCAATTAAAACCTTTCAGAAACTCAGTTCCTTTAGCTATAAAATTAGGACTAGCAATGGTTATATCAATTATTCTGACAGAATAATTTAGAGAATTAAATAAGATGATAACTGAAATCTATTGAATAGTTTATGATAGGTCCTTTGCTAATTCTATCTCATTTGATCCTCACAGCCACCCTGTGAAATAGGTAGTTTTGTTTATCCATTTTGCAGAATGAGAAAACTAAGCTCTAGTGAGGAACATGCCCAAGATAACAAGGTGTGGTGGCAGGGATTTGCACCCATGCCCATCAGGCCAGACCTCAGGACTTCTGACCATGGCTCCCAAACATTGCTGTGTAACACTGGGGAACACTGAAAATTCCAATGTCCAGGTCTCACCCCCCAGGCCAATTTCATTAGAAGGTCTGGGGCAAATTCCAGACCTCTAGCCTAAGAAATTATGTTCTAATGGTGATTTCCAACTGCTTATTAGAATCACCAGGGGAAACATTTAAACTATACTAATGGCTATTCCCAAGAGATTCTGATTAATGTGACCTGGGGTGGGGCTTTAAGTCACGCCTAGTGATTTTAAGATACAGTCAGTTGGAGATGGTTGTGCAGTTATATGAAAATTGCCCTGAGTGAGCAGTTGGGTGCTGGTGGCCATCACTGAAATCATGCATTGAACAAGGGCATGCTAAGGATGTTCTCATGGGCCCTTACAAATTTCATTTCTCACTCCCTAGGAAAATTGCAGTTGGTCGGTATGTTCGCCAGCTCAAGGGAGGCACTCAATCTGTACTTCTTCATAGGTACCAAGTAGGCAAGATGGAAGGGAGCAGCCTCCATGGACTATTTAAAGTCCTAGTGCTTTGCACATGTAGTCAGTCCAATAATGAGCTTAATACTACTTCAACGTGACCTCTGAACTAAATGATCCGGAAGCGTGTGTGTGCACGCACGCGCTGGGATGGAGCCCAAGGCTTGCATGCTAGGAAAGTACTAAACTGTATCTCCAGCTTTTCAGTAGAATTTTGTTTTTCCAGCACTGGCGATTCTACCCAGGGGCTTGGGAATGCTAAGCAAGCGCTCTACCACTGAGCTACATCCCCAATCCTTATTATATTTTATTTTCAGTCAGGGTCTCACTAAGTTGCCTAGGCTGATCTCAAACTCGAGATCCTCCTGCTGAGATTATAGGCATGTGCTACCTACCACATCTGGCTAGGAAGAGGCCTTTTTATAAGTTGTGAAAATTCTATCTTCTGATTTGGTTTATTTCCTTGATATGTGTACACACATTTCCATTGGGGAACGGTCCTTTCATCAGGATGGGCTATGCTATGTTGCACCAATAACTATGACCAAGTCTGAGTGGCTTAACAAACCAAGGGCTAACATTTCATGAATGTGTCACACTTAACATGGGTCTACGCATTCAGTTACTCAGAGGCCAGGCTGATGAGATGCTTGTACCATTGCTGAGGCAAAAAAAAAGAAAAAAGAAAAAGAAAAGAAAAAAAGGCAGCAGGCAAATGGGCATTGGCTCTTCAAACTTCTAGCAGGAAGTAACACACTTAGAATTTGTTCACAATTCACTGGCCAAAGAGCAGCACCCTTCTTCAAAGGAAGTGTGATTTTTACTATGTGTTCAGAGGAAGTAAATAAGATATTCATGAATATTCAGCTCTAATGACTAACACAATAAAATTCATAAATATCTGTTTTCTAATAAGCTTTTTTTGCAGTTCTGGGAAATGAACCCAGGGCCTCACTCACGCTAGGCAAGTACTCTACAGCTGAGTAATGTCTATAGCCATTTTTCTTTTTTAAAAGAGGGACAGTGAGAGACAGAGAAAAAGAGAATCAATTTTATTTAGTTTTTCATGTGGACTTTGTTGCTCTGACACTTCGTTGTGTACATGGTGCTGGGGTTTAAACTTATGTTTTCGTGCTTGCCAGGCAAGTGTTGTAACCACCGAGATACCGCTCCAGTCCCTGTATAGCCATTTTTAAAATTTTGAGACAGTCTGGCTAATTTGCCCAGATTGGCCTTATACTTGGAGTGCTGCTGCCTTAACCTCCTGAGTAGTTGGGTGTTACAGTTTAAATACGAGGTGACCCCCCAAAAGCTCCTTGTGAGACAATGCAAGAATGTTCAGAGGTGAAATTAAGATTGTGAGAGCTACACACGGATTAACTGTGTGGTAACTGTGGGCGATAGGGTGTGGCTGGTGGAAATAGGTCACTGGGGGTGTGGGTGGGCCTTTGGATGTGTACTTTGTCCCTGGCAAACGAAGCTCTGTCTCCCTGTTGCCACACCCTGAGCTGCTTTTCTGTGTCATGCCCCTCTACCACAATGTTCTGCCTTATCTTGGACCCATACCTACGGTGTCAGCCAACCATGGACAGAACCTCTGAAACTTTTCCTTCTCTATGTTGTTCTTGTTAGGTCTTTTGGTCACAGAATGGAAAACCTGACTAAACCACTGGGATTACAGAAGTGAGCCACTGGGCCTGCCCAGATCTCATTTTTTATCAGCACCATCCTGAGAGTTTTGGCACCAGTCCAGAGTGTAACTCACAAATTAACAGGCATAATAAACCCACCATAAGAGAGTGTAGACATGGCTGTCTGCATCACTTGGACACATTAGTAGTCAACCAAAGGAAGCTAATGTGAATTGATGAGGGATGGGAGTCTTTTTTGGAATACATGAAAAGTGACTTTTCTATACAACGCCATAGAAGGCAGTGTTTCCAGGAATAAGGAAATCAGTGTCCTGATAGGGCCGACTGTATGTCATCAGCCACTTTTAAGGGATGATTATAATAGGGTGGAGGCAGAGGCCCTGGCATCAACATGGGCAAACTCTTTTTCCCTGTAATAATGCTTAGCGTGGTGTCACAGTCAGTAAAAGCACAGCAGCCGTAAGTAACTGGTAATAATTTTGAACCTACCTTGGAAAATCACAAAGCAGTATTAACTACATAATCTATGCAGTACTTTTTGAGATTTTTCTTTTTCTCCCTATTCCTTCCCCATTTCTACCTGGAAAAATTTTATGCATTCTTCAAGACTTACCAGTCACATTTGTCTTTGTATTTCCACAGATATAGCTCAGAGTCTGGTCATCAGGAATGATGAGTGAGCACAATTAGTCAAACCTGTGGCTGGACCAATACTTGATTTGACTGTTCCCAGACCTCACTGTATGATTTGTGCTGCTACAGATCTGTTTTACCAATTACTTTGATTTCACTGGGGTTATCTGGGGTAAACTCCCCTATGTGAAATGACTCAACATGTATGAGCAACAGTTTAGACAATTGCCTATTCCTAAATCATGCTGCAGAAATCTGAAATTTTGAATTCCAAGCTATTTTCAGTTGTACCTTTTTCTTATCCTCAGTACTTTGTTTCTCATTTTAGTAAAATAAAAAAAAAAATTGTAGGGGACCAAGGTAGGCCAAGATTGGCCTATAGACCTGGAGCCACTGAGGAGTGATTACCATGAGGTTTTGTTTAGATTCCTGGAGTTCTGCTGAGGTTTATTGGTTTACTGGGAAGTTAAAGAAGCATCTATCTTTGCAACAGGGTAAGTTCTTCCAATCTAATAGACAGAACTAGGCCTAGGAAGAACAGTTGGCAGCCCTTACCATCCTATTCCATTCCCTGGGACTATGTGATGCAGCATGGAAGGCTATCTCCCCTGCCAGTCCTGTACTCAGACCCCAGGCGTTTCTTTAAGATTAATAAAAAGAAGAAAAAAAAAGTTAGCCTGGCATGGGGGCACACACCTGTAATCCCAGTAACACTGGAGGCCAAGGCAGGAGGATTGCAAGTTCAAAGCCAGTCTTAGCAACTGAGTGGGGCACTAAGAAATTGGGGAGACCCTGTCCAAAAATTAAAAACTAAAAAAGGGCTGGGGATGTGGCTCAGTGTTTAACTGCCCCTGGTACCGAAAACAAACAAACTCAAAAGAGCAGATACTCAATTTTACTAAATCACAATTGATAGCTTGGAATTGTCAACTGAAGGATCTAACCTTAAAAAAAAAAAAAAAAAAGGACTGAGAACCTGACTCTAAACTTAGGCCTTGAAGGGAATGGGACTTAGAGACAAGCCATTTCTTTGCCCAAGTCCATTGGCAGGAAGGCTGGTCCAGCCTAACAGGCAGCAAAAGAATAAGGGCCTCCTTCAGGTTTTAACTGAACAACTGGGGTAGAATTTGGAGTTCTTAACCTTCCTGGAATGTGGAGTGAGACAGTGGGGCCTGGGGTGCTCTCCAGCAGGCTGGGTAGTCCCGTTCTGCCTGCAGAGCAGCTCACTGTGAGGCTGGTGGTGGTAAGGCTGCAGTGACCATAGCAGCCCAAGCCACCAGCAGCATTTCCCTGGGACAGCACCAGTCTGGAAGCCCTCCATCCTGGGCTGTTTCCTTATGATCCTCACAACACTACAAGTCTTAGAAAAATGCAAATCGATTTCTCGAACTCCTCTGCTTGTTAACCTGACAATAGCTTTGTTTTACCACCCAGAACAAAATCCAAACCCTTTTCTGTGGACCACTAATTTTCTCCCAAGTCCCCTGACCTCTCCTCCTGCCCATCTCTAGAATCCTGCCAGCCTTGCTCCACCCACAGTGGCCTTCTTTTGCTCCCTGGAACACACCATGCTTATGCCCACCTTTGCACCATAATTTGCACCTGCTCTTCTATTCTTTCTGCTTGGCTGGCAGTGTCTGCTTGTTCAGGCCAGCAAGTAAATACTATCTCCCAGGTAAGTCTCTAAATCATGAATATAATAAATATAATTCTTAATGATTATAATGAAAATTATATTTTTTTCCTCTTGTAAAAGGCTTAAGCCATTCTTTCTCCAAAGAGAGAACCAAAAATCACATTGTTTGCTTTGAAACTCAGAAAAAAACTGAATAAACTCTCTAGCTGCACTTGAGTTTATTTACCTGCTCTCATCAGTATTTTAGAAGTTGCTCAAGTAAACAGTAAGGGGATAGAGCCTGGGTAGCTTTACAGCTCTTGATGGGAGGTCATCTTGGGTTGCTTTTTGTTTTTTGGAGCTATCTCTGTCTAACCCAAACTGATTGAAGCCATCAACCCTTTCATTTGGGCCTGTGTAAGTATCTGACGCGCAATCTTTTGACATCAGAGGGCCGAAACTTCCACCTAAGATTGCCATTTTTCTGTACATACATTCCATGAAGAGCCATGAAGTTTGACTTCATGAAGTTTTTTTTTTTATTTAAGAGAGAAGGACAGTGAGAGAGACAGAGAGAATCCATTTTTATTTAGTTTTTCACATGGCTTTCGTTGCTCTGACATTTAGTTGTGTACGTGGATGCTGGGGTTTGAACCCGTGTACTTGCGCATGCCAGGCAAGCGCCGCAACTGCCAAGCCATTGCTCCAGCCCCTCGAGTACACATTTGACGACTGATTACCTCACCTTTCCTCACCTCCAATCATCTTACCCACACCTCCAACCACTCTACTTCTTCATGCCATAATTACCCCTAAACTGTATCTTCTGGTAAGTAGATTTGAGTCTGGGGGCTTCCCCCTCTTCATATCTGGCTGCTTTGTGAATAAATTCTTTTGCAAATTTTGCAGCTTCAGGGATTGGCATATGCAGACAGCAAAATGGGTCAGATTCAGAAACAGTCTGTGGCTCTCTCCCACTTCTGGTTCACTCTGTATTTCCTATAGCTAGAAGACAGGCTCCACCAAAGCAGGGAGCCTGTCTTTCCTGTTCACCTCCAGTGCTTGCAATTCTAAGCACAGTATCTTGATCACAGTAGGTATCTTAATCCTTACAATAATGCTGGGAAGATGAAACTGTTGCTATTTTTCAACCCAGTGTGAAAGGGATGGCCTGAGGCTGTATTGCTTTCAATGTCTGAACCAGGATTCCAACCCAGATTTTGTACTTCCAGAGCCACTAATTCTAGTGGCCCAGAGTACACTAAACACACAGTATCGTCAAATTCATTCAAGCAAACTACAACTCAGAGCCTGTTGTCTTGCTGGCCAGGATTCCAATGCACACTGCCTTCAAAGAAGGTACAATCAGAGCAAACCATGACCAGTATATGTATGGCAGACTCTTGAATCAAGGAGGTTTAGTCTCTGAAGTGCCTCAGAGTGTAAAGGGGTTGCAGAATGCCCTGATTATTCATTGTGAGTTACCTTGCAGGGAGAATGCACAAGGCTGTTGTAAGGGTACCAGAGGCTCCTGCATGTGCAAGGACATGGGTTCGAACCCCAGCACCACATACACAATGAAGTGTTAGAGCAACGAAAGTCACATGAAAAACTAAATAAAATTGATTCTTCCTCTCTCTCACTGTCCCTTTCTCTTTAAATAAATAAATAAAGTAGGACTACCAAAGGTTTTCTTGTTTTAAAACCAGTAACACACTGCTGATGGGACAAACAATATGCAGTCCAGCTCCACAGTGGGATATTATCCAACATATGGAGGAATGAAGTCGATATGCTGTAAAATGAAGGCGCCTTGAAATCTTTATGATAAGTGAAGGAAGTCAGACACAAAGGGCTGCATGATATATGAAAGAGCCATTAATAGGAAATTTTCTAAATAGGCAAATCCACGGAGAAAGTAGATTAGTAGGTACCAAGAGGTTGAGGGAGTGACTGCTAAATGCCTCTAGGGTTTCCCTTAGGGTGATGGCAGTGCTCTGGAAGAGGACAGTGGTGATGGTTACACAACACTGTCAATGTGCTGTCCCTGAATGGCACACTTTCTAATGATCAAAATGGTCCCCTTTATGTGTAATTTACCACAACTGAAAGCAATGAATTAGGAATTAGAAAATGGTAGTTCTACTTCTCAATCATTTTTGAGCAAAGTAAGTATGTGGGATTCTGTCAAGCTTAATAAAGTTGAGATCTAATGAACAATATGGAAACTAGAGTGCATACTGTGTTGCATTTAGGATTTTTGCCAAAAGAGTAGATTTTAGGTGCTCTTGCCACAAAAGGGAGCAAGTAACTATGTGAAATGATTTACTTTAAAAATAATTTTAAAAATAAAATTAGGTATTTTAAAATCTCATAGGTTATTCCACAGAAAGAAAAAAGGGTGAAGCAAGTGTATTTACTAATAATTATGATGTACATAAATATAAAAAATACTCATAATACTGAAAAACTTAATAACAGCAAGCAAGGAGAGGATGGAATGTGTTGCCACCACCTGAGACTGCAGTGTGAGGGCTGTGGCTGTTTGAGGAATCTGTCACATCCTTCCTTAGGACATAAAAGCAACTGTCTCATGAATGGCTGACTCCTGGAGATTTGAATCAACACTTCCCTGTAGGCAGCTGCTCTCGAATAGAGCTGTCTCAGCATCTGTCTGAACAAGACAGGAAAATGATTTCATCCTACTATCTTACCGTGCCTTTGAAAATTGGGAGTGCTTCACAATAAAAACTCCAGAATGCATGTCTAGTTATTATTAGTCCCAAACCAGTCCTCAAGGCACTGGTGGTGCCTGATGAGGCTCTGCTCCCACAAAGTTCTGCAACCAGCCCAGGTAGCACATCGGTCAAATGCTTCCCCTCACCTCTCCCTCCATGTTGAAATGCACCAACCCAAACCCTACTGCACTTGAAATTTCTACCACATCATTTTTGCGCTTCATTTGTTGTGCCTGGAAATTTTATCTCCTCCAACTAGATGTCAAGATCTTTGGTGGCCACAGCTTGTCTCTGCAATTCTGGGGTTCCTACAGTATACAGTCCTCACTGTCTTGCAGGCATGTTCTCCCTTCTATTCCAATAGCATCTTCACTTTCCTTTGTTGGGTCATTCACTGTGATTGGGTCAAGGTGAGAATTGTGACTTACTCCAGACCAATAGGAATCATCAGTCTTGGGCTTTTGCCCGAACTCTTGGTGAGAAACCCTCTTTCCCTGGGAATTGCTAAATGAATAGAAGCTGTTGTTGGAATGCTTCTCTGACAGTAAAGTGTGGTTTTACTCTGTGTGCAGCAGAGTCAGAAGACCAACTAAAGCCTTGATGGCATAGTTTGAGGCTATTATGAGAACCAACAACTTCCTTCCTAGTTGGCTGGTTGCTCCAACTGAGAGAATGTTGTTGCACCTGTAGCATTTGCCATGGGCACATGGGCACACAGTAGGCGTCACACACACACACATGATATACAACGTGTGTGTATGTGGAGCTGGTGTCCAAATCCAGAGCCTCACACATGATAAGCAAACAACTGCTCTAACAACTGAGCTATACCCTCAGTCCCTACAAAACGAATCAACTTATTGATAGATTGTTTGTAGTGATGTCTAGGGTGGTTAAGTAGAATTTTTTTTTTTTTGCATTAAGATGTTTTTAATATGGTAAAATATTCAGAACATTTACCATATTAACCACTTTCAAGTGCAGAACTCGGACATTAAGTATATTCACGCTGTTGTGTAACTATCACCATTATCCATCTTCAGAACTATTTTGTCATCCCAAACTGAAACTCTGCACCCATCACACACCAACTCCCCATTCCCTCCTGCCCTCAACCCCAAGTACCCACTATTCTATTTTCTTTTCTATGAACCTGACTATTCTAGTACTTCATATTAGTAAAATTTATCCATTCACCTGCTAATGGGCATTTGGGCTGCCGGTACTTTATTCATAGCCTTTACGCATAATGCTGCAATGAACACTGGTGTACAAGTACCTGCCTTTATTTCAATTTGGGGGTATATGCCCATTAGTCGAATAGCTGAATCATCCGGTCATTGTGTTTTGGGGAGGCGGCCTTGCTGCCTTCTGCAGCAGCTATACCATTTACGTTTCCACCAACAGTACGGGAGGGTTCCCATTTCTCCATATGCTCAACAACACTTGTTTTATGAAAATATTTGTTTAAAGGTAGAAACGTGGTAATGCTGGGAATAGAACTTATTCCACTAGCTCATCTACATAAGGAGGAAACTGTCAGGTTAATGAAACGTTAAAGCCAGACACTTTGACTGGAACAGTTCTTTTTGGATTCGTGGGCAGCACACTTTTTTGTAATCCCCTATGCTGCCCAATACCAATGAGTCCGACAGCATCTCAGTGGCGAGAGGGAACTGCCTTCCTGAGTAAAGGTGACAGAGCCTGGCCACACTTGACCTGCAGGTAATCAGTTTCTTCAAACCTCCACCCTCTCCCAAGTTCAGCTTTTGCAATGCAAACAAAGCCATTCCTTTATTTCAAGACTTTTTCACAGAGCCCTGTAAAACTACAATGTGATCATGTATAAGAGTGCATCCCTCTAAGATATATGACCAGCTGTTTCCTCTTTGCACTAGCCTCCCCTCCCCTCATTCCCTTGACTACAGAAAACTTTCCACTGGAGTTCTTAGGAAGATGTGGAGGGCAGGTGAAACCTGAGACCACACGCAGCCATCTCAAAAAGGCTTTTATTTCTACTTCATCATGGTCTCAGACAGACTCAGAGGCACCATCGCTTGTCTCAATTGGGTATCCTCATGACTTTTTGTAGTGCTTTCCTTAATCTAAGAAAATTCTGAGTGAACTCTTTACATTGCCAATTGATCTTTTAACAATAATTTTAGAACAGTGCTGTTGTCTCATCAATGCAAGGGGACCAACAATAATAGTACAGTACAAGGAACTTCACAACGGATTACAGCAGACCAGACTGACACACACTTAGGTGAGGGAGAAGACAGAGCAGCGTATGTACATGCACCCAAAGACGTGCAGTCGGGCAGACGCATATGTGGGTTATACAGTGAATTTTCTATGCCCATCCAAGGATCTGTACTGTCTCAAAAATGTGGACCTGCATCCCTCCAGTTTCCAGAACTTGTGTCTTATGATGTACTGGCTTCATGGCTTTTTCACTACAAAAAGTTCACTGAAACAGACAGTCTGAAGCATTTTTAAAAATCCCTAAAAAATTGTTCACATTGACAAAATAAAATTAACTTAACACACTCTCAGTTCAGCATTGAGATAAACGCAACTAAAATGGAACAGTGCAAATTTAACAGAGGCAGTCAGGATTGAGAGCAAGGGTATTCAGAATCTCTTAAAATGTACATTTTTAAAACTTTTATATTTTATATCTATTTATATCATATTTACCTGTTTTTTTAATATACTGTGTGTAAAAAAGATGGAGACAAAAATAGTTTTCTGAGCTATGAAAAAAATTAAGTTATTACAGGCACATTTACTGTTTCATTCTAGAAACATCTCAGTTTCACAGGTTGGACATTCAGCAGCTGTTTTTTTTTTTTAAAAAAAAACATTCTTTAACCTTGAGAAAACTAAATCTCTCCTTTGGGGCAGAGTTTGGTTCATGAAGATGGTGTGGTTATGCAAATTACAGTGAATTATTCTGTGATAATCCATGCAAACTTGCATCACGGTGTGGCTTCTCCTCCGGTGGATCCTCGTCACCGTGTTCCTCCAGAGAGGTCAGGTCTCCAGGTGGCTGAGACTGTGAGGCAGTGGGGGAAGTTGGGGCCCAACGGGATGGAGGGCGACGGTTTGCTGGTCTCTCGGGCCTGGAGAAGCAGGACTCTAGGGATGGTGCTAGCGCAGGGCAAGGCAGTTCCTTCAGAGCCGAGAAAGGAGACAGCGTTACTGAGGCTGGCTGCTTCACAGTGAATAATTTCCCCCAACACTTCCCAACAGACTTAAGCTAAATGGAAGAGACCATGGGTGACTTCTGAATAGGAATGAATATTCTACTCACAGAGAATAATTTTAAATGGTTGGTGAAAGTATTCAACAGGAGAAATCAGTGACATGAATGGGAAGATATCACATCATGAGCAAGACAGCAAAGCTGTGAGATGGGCCTGCTTACGGAACTCCTCCAGAATTGGGCTCGAACATGCAGAAGACCAGAGAGAGCAACCGTGCCTACTTCCAAAGACCCATCAAACTGCTCCCACCACTAGCCCTCTGGAATGATCATTTTAGCTATAGTCAAGTGGATCTACGGAGTCTTGATCTATAGGAGCCCACGAACAGACCTGTGTTTTCATCCCACCATATTAGCAGTAAGACTTATCTTAAAACGAGCTCTGCTACTGTTTATTCCAAGTTGATTGGCAGTGGGCAAAACAAACTCCCACGACATGGAAAAAATGCTGCAGGCAGAAATTTTAATTGAGTTCTAGTTGTCTTTAATGACTCTTGAATGTAGCAGCATTTTTACAAATTGGTATCAGAGTGCACTTATGATTTTGTGGTCCAGGCACAAAAGTTCTGAGGTTCTCAATGTTGGTACAAATCAACTATAAACTTTATTCTCAAGGTACTCTTTGTTTTGGTTTTTTTTTTTTTTAAAGAACACTGAACTACTTGTCCCTAGCCTGCTTGTTAAAGAAAAACGATACCCAAACTTGGAAGTTGCTGAAATACAGAAATGTAAAAAGCTGTGGCATGAGGAAATGGAGGGATGCAGTATGGAACCCAAATGACACTGACACCCTTATCCAAATGACACCCACAGAAAGCTGCAATGGACGGCATGGGAAGGATGACATAGAATAAGGATCCACACCAAAAGTCAGGAAGGGACTTGGATGTAAAGAGATGTGACAAGTAACTGAAAACACCAGAATGACAGATTAGGCAAGGAGCAGGGGAGCAACAGCAGGAGAAAGACAGATGGCTGTGCTGAATGGGCGGACAATATCACTTGGGAGAAGACAGAACATGTGGAGGATGCATGGAATTGGCCAGCGAGGATGGCATGGACCAAGGACAATGTGGGACCTACTGGCTCTGGAAGAGTGAGGGAGCAGGTGGCTTCCCTGCCTGCCCCCCATGAGATCAGCAAAGAAGGAACATTAATACTGGAGACCACTTCTTCAGGGTCCTTGCCTCCTTTGTGGCTGACATCTTATGACCCAGGAGGAGCCTCCATGGGCAAAGCACTTATGCTAAGCACTCATGACAAGCAGATTGTGCCTCTCAGCTGGCACACCACCAGTGCAACTGAGCTATAAACTAAGCCAGGGTATTGTGTCCTCACCTTGCCCACATTGGCCCACAAGTTCTGGCGTGGGGAGCAGGGACACATGGTTTGGGAAATCTGCTACTGTTTGTCTCTGCTTGCATGATTAAGAGTCATGAGTGTTGCGTGTTGGTAAGGCTGCTGTGACAGCTTTATTTAGTCCCTGTTCCCACTTGACTGATGCACAACAAAAATAGGCTCTTCTTAGACCTCTTCAATGGTATCTGCTTATGAAGGAAGGAATGCTGTGTGACCATGAAATCCTCCTTACTAATACACCAGCACATAAGCAAGCAATGCTGTCCTTTTCTCAAAAGACACTGGGTGGCCATGTGGGCCTCTGTCCTGTGATGCTGCCTAGTAGCACTCATCTTATAAATGGCCTTCCCATGTTTTTTCCCACCAACACATTTTACCTCTGATAGCTAACTATAGTTTTGTACTCAACACTTGGGTTCAGGCCAGTGGATGAGGTGGGTGGGTGTCCATATCCTTGAATGAAATAAAAGTATGTGTTTTCTCATGGGCTCTGCTCCATTCAGGCTCCAATGGCCATTCTGAGACAAGTTCTCAAAACATGTGGAGCAGGGACGGCTTTGTTACTTTGTTCACTCAACATATATTTAATCAACACTTCCTCTGTCACCTACAGTCTCATCTGGAAAGACAAGATACATTTGGGTTTATTCCTTCCGGTATGGGAAGAGAAAAGCCTCCGCAAATTATGGTCACACCTCATTCCAGCATATGGCAACACGCATGTGCAACTGAAATGCCAATGGGCAGGAGTGGGCAGGAGCAGTGGCCGGGGTATTGGACTGACAGAGGGTGAACTAAGATCTCTCAGGCCAGGAGCTCTGCCTGGCTCCCTCTGAAAGCTTGTTGGCTGCAAACTGTACAAAAAGGAGTCTCAGCAGAGTCTCCATAATCTGATAACCTCTCTTGACATCAAGCAGTCAACTCTTAAGGGGAGTAAAGGGGATATGTGGGATTTCCAGTCAGTGCCTGAGGCTGAGCTGGCCCACCTGATCCTGAGGTTAGCATGGAGCACATCCCTCCCCTACCCCTCCACCCCAATCAGCTGACAATGAGTGTCAGACACCAACCATGGTTTACACAAATTACACAGTGACACCCCAGACAGTTGGGAACTGAGGAAGAAGGCACTTACAGCGTGAGGCAGGCAGGACTAGAGTCCCCACGGGGCAGTTAGTAAGACAGTTTGGTTCTGGACAGACAGAAAGAAGAGAAAAGCAAGTGGGTTTGAAAGTTATGTTTTAAACAGAACAGTAAATGTTTAAAGTCATTGAGCACAGGGACAGAGAGGTGAAATTCCTGCTAGTGGACAGTCACCAGGAGGGAAATGAAGTCCCCCACATTCACTCTGAGGTGGGGGTGGGGGATAAAGGCAGGCAGCACCTAGCCACAGGCTGTCCTCTGCCAACTGCCAGAGAGTGAAGAAGAACTATTAAAGAGCCACGGACCTCCCTTCTGGTTTCCATGCTCTCCTGAGCTACCCTTGAGCATCTGGCAAACAGAGATGGAAATGGCATGACTGTTGTGCTGGAAACAGCAGCCACTGCACAGCTGGTCTGTTCTGGTCACAACAGGCAAGCTACTGCCGCTCATGCCACAATGCTCCCCTCTCACTTCCTGCTCTGATAAGCTTTCCAAATCCAGATCATTCTTTCTCTTCACACTAGAACTCCCCCTCCCAGCTTCTCTCTGCACTGTTGAACTGAAGCCATGGCTTCAAGAAGAAGAAGACTACACCGTCTGTGGGATGAATGGAAGTGAGAAGGGGACATATCCTGTTGCCTAAGTCATCTCTGTGTCTAGATCTCTAAATGTCCGTTCAGGAAAGATTCTACAGTAGGGTGCTCAGAGTGGGATCATAAATCAGAATGAGAAATCAAAATCAGCTGATTTTGGAATGAAAACCTAGAGCTACTACGTAATCTACAGAGAGATGGGAAGGGATCACCAATGCTCCTAATATATTAAGTCAATTCAAACAGAAAAATTCTACCAGAATCTACAACCAAGCAAACTTGTGACAGAAAAGGAAAAAAAGAACCCAGGGCACTGAAACACTGTTGAGTCTCCACACAGCTCCTGAGTCCTGGAAACAGTGTGAAGTCACATCGAATCACTTGTTTGGAGGCAAACACACCAACTGAGGCAAAATTTAAATACAAAGCTCACAGAGGACAAAGGGGGACAGCCATGAAATGACATAACCACTTGCTTATCACAGTGCTGTGATTCTGTCATTAAATCACTTTCTTTCTATTACCTTAGACTGCTTGCAGCATTCACCGTTAGTGACTCAAAGCATTTTTTTTTGGTGCCTGAAAATTAATTACTATTTATTCTCTAATATAAGTATATACTATAGATACAGCCAGTTAATAATATTTTGAGACAGCTCTAATTTCAACTGATTTCTCCAGAGCACTGAGAAGGCAGGGTATTCACATACAGTGACCCTCCCAAGCCTCAAGTACTTACCTGAGGGCTCCTGAAGGTTTGAGGTAACAGAAGATCAAAGAAGACACTATTTGTCACCCAAGAACAGTCAAACAGCAGCATCTGTCCTCAGAGGGTGTAAACAACTTTATCACCAAGACTCAGACCTTTGGAACAGTAGGCCACATACTATCAATATCTGTATTAGATTGAGCCATACAGAAATGCTACTTCTGTAGGCCACTGGCAATTTGACATGGTCTATCCTATTTCAGATTTAAACTCTCTATTTTGTATTAAATATTTCTTGGTGGGTTGGGCTGGAGAACTACCCATTTCTTTCAAATGGGAAATGTGAGGCAGGTGACACCAGAAACAAACCTTCCTCCTGTCCTCTCCCATGAAGCCAGGCTGCCCGGTGGTGGCAAGAAAGCCATGAGAAGCCCAGGAGCATATGGCTGCTCTCCCCACCCTCCTCTACCCTTGCTGTCTGTGGGAGAGGTAGGCCTGCCGAAGGCTGGTATGGAGTGTGCTCTGCTAGTCTCCTGGTGAGGCAGGAACACTGGCAAGTGTCACACACATGAGCACTTGCAGATTAGCGCTCTCTTTTAGTCTGCATAAACCCCGAAGTCAGTATTGACTCTACAGTCACCATCAGCATCATCATATTAGTTTCACCTTGCTCGTTCTTGATGTAGAAATGGGAACTATTGACACAAAAATACCACCTGGAGATATATATTCAAACACAATTTGGGGTTGCCTGACTTTTGAGTAATTTCAGGAGGGAATAATCATCATCATTGTATTGTATTAAGGCAGAATTTTGATTTTATCCATTTGCTTTACCTGATTTTATTGCTAGAGGGGTTGGTTTACAGACACAAAAGGGTGATGGGTGAGATGCCAGACTGCTGTTCTGCTCTGAGGCCAGCCCAGGGATACAAAAGCTGTTCTTATACTTCCTCACAGAAGATGTGCTCATGTCCATGTGGCCCAAATGCTCCAACTCACCTTTCATGTTGCCACATATAAATATCTGTAGTGTGTAAAACCCCTCACACACATGCACACACAGTTATCACACAAGCACAAAGAGATAAGAATCATCACTGAGAGGATAGAACCTGAATCAAACCATGTCCTTGATGATTTTCACATGTGTAAGATGAAATTTTAACAAGTGCTCAGGGTTTATGTTTCTACCTGTTCCATTTCCCCCAAGCCCCCACCCCATCTCCTAGCTCACAATCATTGACAGTGATTCCTGAAATCACTGTCCCTCATCCCACCCCAGGTTCCCACGTGCCTGGCGGCTACTGGAAAGAACAGGGAACACTTGGCATTCTTTACCTCCATGGACCCTGGTTCAGCTGTGCCTGTTTCTCCTGCATGGCTGTCGCTGGTAAGACATGGGGGGCCATGGGCGGCCTGCCTCCTTTCTTCCTTTAAGGCATGCTCCAACAGCTTCTTGTTGAGGATCCGGGCTACACTCTCAGCAAGCGTGTAGCCAGGGGGAGCAGATAAGTCCTGCCTCACTGGTGTGCCCTCTCCCCCGTCCTCCCTGCATGTCTCTGAGCCTGCCCCGAGGGGGCTGGGTGACCTTCCCCGGGAACTGGTTCCGGTTTCTTGGCCTGGGACCAGCTCCGGTCGTGGCTCTGCAGAGCGAGACCGACTCCCAGCCCGTGCCCCCTTCTGGAAGGCGTCCTGTACCACGGGGCTGTGGTCAATGATGTTGAAGAGGCTGGAGAGACCATCGTTGATGGTGGTGTGCACGGGGCTCTCCCTGGTGGTGGTGGAGCGGGCCCATGCTGACTCACTGTACCCTTTCTGGGCCATCCCTGGCGAGGTCCTGCTATTTGGCTGGTCAGCTTTGGGGAGGGACTTCCTCTGCAGCTTGGGAGAACCATACTTGGGAGAGCAGCAGGTACGTTCGAACTTGGCCTGTACCTTCTCTATGGCGGGGGCCACCTGCCTGCTCCTCAGGCTGCGGGATGGAGAGGACACAGGTGTGGTGCCACCCCCAGCCTTTGGCGTGAGACACTTGTGGGGGCTGCTGGTGACACCGCTGCTACGCAGGGCTTCTGTCTGTAGTCCCACACTAATGGTCTGGACGGTCTGTGTCCCCATTGTCCGGGACCCATTGGTCTGGCAGGCCATGTCCTTGACTTGTGGCTCAGTAGTACCAGGGCAGATGGCATTCCTGACAGAGAAAGCTACCTCTTTCATGTCATCACTCATGTTCTTGGACATATCCAGGCTGTGTAATGGGGAGGGAAACCCCAGGGAAGTGCAGAGGGCCCCCTCCACATAGTCTCGGGTGTGTCTGGAGGCGGCACAAGGCCATCTGCTGAGCACAGGTTCTGGATGGCTCCCCTTTGCATCTCCCAGGCTCCCTCTGACTCTGCTTGCAGGAAAGGGGCCTTCAGGGTCCAGTCGGCTCCTGCCCTCACCACCCGTTACGATGCTCTCAACCCTGCGGACAGCGGGTGGGCTGTGCAGCACGTGCACCCCGGCCTGTTCAGTGAGGATGTGGCTGCGCAGCGGCTGCTTCTGGCAGTGCTCTGGGCTGGTCATGGTATCCGTGGTCATGGTGACACTTGTGGTCAGGTACCAGGAGGAGTCAGGGAAAGGCTCTGCACTGGCCTCATGCCCTGCCCGCCCCACTTCGGTCCTGTCTGTCCAGAAGTCCGGGGGCCTCTCTGTCCCAGCCCTGTTGGGTGTGTAGTCCCAGCTCTTGCTGTTGAACTCCTCAATGTACCTGAAGTCATCAGGAGACAGGGGTGGGGTGATATCCTCTTTGCTACTGGCAGATGGCAGGCCCTTCTCAGGCAGGAAGGGGGAGACATCCATTAGGCGCTGGAACTCGGACATGGAGGATACAGACACAGCCCTGGGAAAGGCAGGAAAGCAGAGGACATCAGCACCTACCAGAGAGCCCATGATACCCCACAGCAGCTGTGCTTGTGAGGGCATCTGCCTCCGCCTAAAGACAGCATATTTCTGCTTGACAGTCTCTGCTTCTGCGCTCACCCTGTGGGGGTTTATTGGACTTTTTAATGCCTGTGGAATTGTTCCTTTTGTGATGCATTGGTCAAAATTTAATAAGCCAACCCTCAACTACCACAGAAACAAGAGGAAGGGTGGGACTGCACCACAACCACAACTAAACCCCAGGCTGCAGCGTGGCCTCTCTGTCCCTGGGAAAGGGCCTTAATTAATGCCCATACTGTGACTTACCGAGTTCCCGCATCGGCAGGCACTCATCATCCTGTGGAGATGAGCACCCCAGTCCCTACCTACAGTGAGCTAAAGGTACACGGTGGAAAGAAACTGCAATGAAGTCATTACAATTTCAAGTCTCTTTTCACCCAACCAGCCTCATCGTCTATTGGCTGCAAGGACTAACAATCTCCAAAGGCCACTTGGAAGACATAGTTGAAGGGAGGGAGTGGAAATCATACATTTTCAGTTTCCAAATACTATTTTAAACAGGAATTCAACTGGTCCTGCCCAAATTCACTAATTCCCCTTCTCTCTGTGCTCCCCTCTTTGCAGCCAAGTCTTTCTTATGTGTTTGTGCTTCTCCTTTATGTCCTAAATACAAGAAAACCTCCCTCAAATACATAAACACAAAGGGTAAAGACAGGTGAGCCAAAACAAAGGCTAGTTTTTGGCACTTTGCCAGCTAATATACATGGCTTGGGTGGACTCCTCAATATCTTAGCATTCTCTCAGCGTATTATAGTGATGTGGCTTCATCAATGTTTATAGCAGCTCAATTTACTATAGCTAGATTATGGAACCAACCCAGATGCCCCTCACTTGATGAGTGGATACAAAAGCTTTGGT